>JAQFZT010001802.1:0-13615 GCA_034696325.1 Camisiidae sp. | reverse complement strand
AATTTGCTTTTATCTAAAATTGAAATTAAATTATATTAATAGAGAAATCATATCAGGATTGAGAACCAGAAAAATATGTAATGAATTTGAAATCCATAATCTGTTGACGTCAATGAATGTGATTCACTCAGAAATCACTGAATTCAATGAAAATTATTGGTCTAAATATTTATTTTGGATAATAGTTCTTATGATCACTGTTATAGATTTAGGTTTATTTCCGACATTTTTTGGTCGAATCAGTTTTGTTATAAAAGTTATTTTCTATTATTGCGCTGTTTTTTGTTCCCTACCATTGATTGTTTTGCTTCACAGCTCTTCTTCAGTATATCTCGAAACTAAAAAATCGTATAAAATATTGAATAAATTAATTTCATCGGAAGACATGAAGAAAACTCAGCTTTCAATCCGTCTAAAGGTATTTAATTTCATGTATTTTTAGCATGAAATAAATTTTTTTCTATTGAAAGTTACTCTCACATATGGAAAAAGTTGGTAAATCAAAGATTGGTTTCTATTTTTGGAAATTATTTGTCTTCAATTATTTCCGTGTATATGAAGTAAGATCTGGTCAAAAATAAGTCAGTATTTGGAATAAAAATAAAAATTTTTCATGTTATACAGATCATTGTGATATCATGTGCCATTTTCATTAAAATTGTTGAAACCTCACTATGAAAAAGATTGTTCACTTCGGAAAGGGTTCATACCTTTTGTAGTGCACTAAGTTAGCACTTTTTCAAACAATTTATAATGAAGTTCTAATTTTATTCCGGAATACCTTCTCTTTACACACTCGTCGAGAGGTGTGGAGATCTTTACTCTTGTGTCGCACTTGACGACTAAAAAGGACGCCGTAGTCATGCATCTTAACTTTGAAAATGTGACACAATTAGAAGCAAACGGAGTATGACTCCGGACAATTATATAAACATTGGAATCAAAATCTGAGACAGGAAAACGATCTGTGCCCGGCAATGAAATAATGACCCAAATTGAACTATAAATATGATCCTCAATTTATTCAGAGCGTCGTTTTTTCGATTTCAATGCAGCCAATTCTTGATCTGATCCAACACAGTAATTGAAGGAAAGTTTTGCTTGATCAAGTTATATTAATTACTTAAGTACTGAATTGTTAGACAAATAATTTGATATGTAAATAAAATAAGAAAAACTATTTTAAAAATTTTAAGAATTAATAAAGATTTTCTTCTCTAATAAAAATTTAGTCATTGATAAAAGACATTGAAGCAGATAATTTGTCCACATTTTAGTTTTTCTTCTCTTATTAAAGAGTCAAAAAATCAACAGCTGTTCAGTGCGGATAAGAACTAGTGCTAATGGCAAAAATCTCGATTTGTATTCAATACAAAACTATATGAAGAAAGTTTTAATTATCTATAGTTAATGCATTGACTCAAATAATATGAGTAATTGATTGCAGAATGTAATGGAAAGTTTTCAAATATAGACAATATTTGTATTTCATTCGCTTTTTAATTAAAATCTCAATTAAATATATTCTGATTATTAAATTGAACGAACACTGGAAACGATGGTGTCATTATTTATATTTATATCAAAACAGTTGTTTTCAAATTATTAAATTGTAAGCAATCTATAGTTCAAATCTTAATTACTATTAATTTTTTAGTCCGAAAACTTTGATAAGAACTATCCAGAAATGGATTATTTTATGAACGAAAGTAAGAGTGATATCAAACTCGTTGTTCACGAACAGAGAATACCAACGAATAGAGCGGTATTCAGTTTCAGAAGTCAAGTATTTAAAGCCATGTTTTCCAGCAATTTCAAAGAGAGTTCTGATGAAGAAATAGTGATCAAAGATACTAATTATTCGGCATTCAAAATAATGTTGAAATTCATTGATTGCGATCGATTAGTAAAGTGTTATCCATTTGATTATGAGATGGCTATTGATGTCTACGTATTGGCCGATAGGTTTCAATTGAATCGATTGATCCATGAATTAGAGGATGAGTTGATGGAAATGATGACTATTGAAAATATTGATATGATTTACGAATTCTCATTTAATACAAGTATTGTTGAAATGAGTGAAAGCTTTCATAAAAGGAAATGTGAAATTACTTGTTAATAAACCAATGGATGATATCATTGAAATTAATTCAAATTAATTCCTCGACTGATTATTGTTTGTTAAAACTAATAAGTAATCAATTGAGAGAAATCAATCAAAAGTATTGAGATTGAGGTTGGGATCAATTACGTAATAACTATAGGTTTAAACCGAGTGATGTTTGAAAAAAATTAATTTCCAAATTTTCTATTACTTTTTCCTTTATTATTACTTAAACTTTATATTTATTTTGAATTACATATCAATTTAATTATAATTTCTCTATAAATGTTAACCAATTAATCAAACCAAAAAGGAATCATTAATTATAGTATTTCTAGAGATTTATTTCACATAAAGTGAAAGAATTTCTTGAGTAAACTCTCAATTCTTGTTCTGTATTTGAAAATCTTTATAATAAAAAGACTTATGAATAAAACTGCAATTTATTTAGTTTTATCACTTCATTATCTAAAAAATAGTTGAGTTTGAAATTTGTTCTCAAATATGAATAAATATAACGCAATTTATCATTATTTCAATAAATCAAACAATTTGAAAAAGTCTTAATTTTAACAAATTATTTAAATATTGTAATCAATTGAAAGGAAATTCATTTTTAATGAATCACTGCTTAAATATTGACAGTTTTTCAATAAACTATTAGATTATCGATTAATATAGATCTCAATTATTATATGTAGAAATACTTATAATAGACATTCAGTACTTTTTAAAGTAATGTTTCTATGAATATATCAATTGATTGTCAACTATAAAAGAACACAAATTTCAAATAATTATTGTTTATGTATTCATTCAAATATGAGTCATAAGTTTATATATGAGTTCAAATATGAGTCATAATATGAGTCATGAGTTTATAAAACGTTTTGTAAACGAATATTTTTATTTGACTTTATTTTCAATTGAGTTCACAATTAAAATATATTTCTATTAATAAAAAGCAAATAAATTCAATGGTTATTGAATTGTGTTTTATCTTATAATCAAAATTATGGTAATTATTATTCAATTTGTCATTAATATAATTAAACATAATTAAAAGATTTGTTTGTTTTTTCCGTATTATTAATTGAAAAGAATTTTATTAATTATTTTGAAAAATTTGAATTAATTGAATATGTTTTAGTCCGAAAAGACAAATGAAAAATATCCAGAAATGGATTATTTTATGAACGAAAGCAAAAGTGATGTCACACTCATTGTTGAAGAGCAAAGAATACCTGCGAATAGATTTATATTGAGTTTGAAAAGTAAAGTATTTGAAGCCATGCTTTCCGGACATTTCAAAGAAAGCACTGATAATCAAATTGTTATTAAAGACGCCAAATATGAATCATTCAAAATTGTTTTGAGATATATTTATTGCGAAAATTTGGTTATCAATAATCCAATCGATTATGAATTGGCTATTGATGTCTATGTATTGGGACATAGATTTGAATTAATACGTTTGATGTCTGAAATGGAGCAAAAGTTCATTCAAATAACAACTATCGAAAACATTGGAGAAATTTATAAATTCGCTTCACTTTATTCATTACAACAATTAATGGAATCATTGAAAAGTTTTATGAAAGAAAATAAGAAATCATTCATTAATAAACCAATGAATGAAATGAAAAGAATCAACTCATCAACAGATAATTGTTTATTGGAAATAATTGCTAATGAATTGAAAAATTCGGTTCCGAAGACGAGTTATGAAGAGTTGTTGAATGACTACAACTCAGCGAAAGCTTTCTTCAGACCTTTGACTTTAATGGGCCCACAAAATAAGTTTTATGTCAATGGATACTTATATGAGAAGCAGTGTTACGACAGCGATGAAGAAGAGTCCTCTTCTTTCGACTTTAAACGCTATTAATATTCATTAATCTTTAAAAATCATTGTTTGACACAAATTATTTGCTTTTGATTTCTAATTCATTTAAGTTTTAAAATTACTTTTTGTTAATACATTAATGTCTTAATTGACAAACAATACGATAACTTTCATTAATAGACACTTATATTAAAAATTTTATCAGTTATTTGTAATACAATGATTGGTAACAAATAATGTTTGTATTGAAACATTTATATTAAGCATTAGTTAAAATGTGTTTTATTTAATGCTTAAACTATTATAATTTTTCATTATTAATAATGTTTCCCTCAAAACATTGAAATTCTGTAATAAATAGTGTTAATTCGCTTAAGTTTAAGTAAAATGAAAAGCCTAGAAATTAATTGACTTAAGTCTAAGTTAAATTGAAAGAAAGTTTGCTAAGTCTAACTCTAATTAACTCTAACTCTAATTAAGTCAAATATTAGCTTAATTTAGTTTAACAAAAGAAATGCTTATGAAAGCGAGTGAAGAAATTCTTATGAAAGACTGAATATACTGTACAGAAGCTCAAGGCCTAGAATTGGTCGGTGTTTTAGCGTTCGTATGTTTACCTCAATAAACCCTGAGTTACTGAAGCGCTTCTTTCAAATTCATACTTATTAGCATCTGATTACATGAGCGCATCTCATATTTTGGTTCATTTTACTGCTAGATTTTAGTTAAAAGTAAAATACACTAGTTTTTCGATCGTTTAAATCACCTGTTAACCAATATTAGCTCTTCAAATTCTGTGTAATATAAATAGATATATAAACAAATTTATTCAATCATTCATTTACAGAGTTTATTATTACAAAAGTATTTGAAATGATAGCAATACTGTTGCAATTAATTTTAATAGAAAGTAGTGTTATTTCTCAGAGCTTAAGTCTAAGTCAAATAAAAATGATTGTAAGTCTAAGTAAGTTAAATGACTTAAGCCAATTAACACTAGTATTAAATGATTCAAATTTCAAGAAAACCAAAATTTCTAGCGTTTGCTTATCTTTTTCTTTAATGACTGATTGATTACATCAACTAAAATGTTGAAATAATATTCAAAAATTACTTTTTCAAATGCATGAGAATAAAAATTAGTTTATTAGTCAATTGCAGATAATAATGAAGTAATACTAACTCTGTATAATATTTCTCATTATAATTATTTCACATAATATATTAATTATTTGATCTCATGTTAAGTAATAAATAACTATAAAACTATTGCCAAACCCATTATTAAGAGATGAATTGGATTTTAATTTAATATTTCTCAAGCATTCAAAACTTTAAAATATTCAATGAAAACTTTTATTAAATTTTTCATGATAATAAAAATAAATATAGGTTTCAGTTTTTAATAACAATCATTACAGCAATACTCATAAATATTTGATTGGTTCCCATTGAAGATAAGAGACATTTAAGTAGGAAATGATTTTTAAAAACATCAATTGTAAACATCTTTAGAAGAGTGATGGACTCTAATTATTTGATAAAATCTTGTTCAAAGTTAGATTTGATAACTAAATATATTGGTATTTCACTTGAAAATCAAAACTGGAAAAAATTTTGAATTCTGTTTTGGCTGCAGTTTATATGGCTTTCGTTTGTCATAATCCGTAATTTGATTGAAATCTTGTTTATTCCTAGTAATGAAACTGAATTATTGCTACGTTTGAGTGATAATGGATATTATATCACACAAAATGATACTCCAATTATGGCCAATATGTGTATCAAGTTCTTTGTTTTAAGTTATTACAGATTAGATAAGAATAATGGCTTTTAAATATGAATAAAATATATAATGAAATCAGAAGTGATTCAACTGATTTTAAACTCAGAAAAATCATAAGAAATATCTTAATTTCAATTAAAATCTCCGTTTTGTTCTCTTTGTTAACTTTTATCATGCTTTTATATATTATTTGGATCAAAAACTCATACGCGTTAATAAATGTTTCTTTGCTTTTATCTATTTTTTCATTGAAATTATGTTTGTGGCTTTGCTTGAATCTGTTGCTATTATGAGTTTTCTTTCTCTATATTATTTATTTTCTCACTTAATTGTCATTTAACTCAAAGAAATAAATGATTAATTCAAAAGTGTTCATAAGAATAGAGACTATATAAGACTGTAATCTCTATTCAACAAATATTATAAAACTATCGATTTGTGTAATGAGGCGAATAAGTACTTAAAAATATTTTACCTTATATATTGTTCAACAATGTCTTCTTATGCTTGTTATAATCTTTATTGTGTACTTTTCTCATTGAGTGATGACATTCATAACAAAATATGGGCAATATATGGCATATATTCAACGTGTTCACTATTTCTTTTGTCACAATTGAATGGTATTGAATATTGATAACGAAGCAAAAAGCATTTGATTCATGGCTTCGCTAAACATCCAATCAATAATATTATATTTCAGGTTTATATTCAATTTGCCATATTTCCTGAGTATGACTTATAATTTAAGTCCTTTTAATGACTTGACAGATTAAACTGTATTGACTTAAGAATTCACTTACATTAAATTTCCATTATTGCAATAGCAGCTAATATAAAAAATTTCATTTTTTAGTTATTTTAATACAGAACCAAGAATTTTTTCTATAATCAGCTTATATATAAATTTTAGAGATTGTACATGTAGGATATGAAATATTTGGGGGAAGGATAACAGATGCTCTGAAGAATTTTTCTAAATTTTGAATCATCGGTAGTTTTAACAGCTTTTATAAAATCAAGTGAAATTATCTATATTTTACGAGTAAAATGTTATGTTAATCAAAAAATTTTATCAAATTGCTTAAATAAAGAATATTCTTACAGTATATATACGTATTATTTATAATCCAGTTTATACAAGTAATGCAGTACACGTAAATACTATGTTATCTACATGTAAGTAATTTAATTTTAAATACTTTTGATGATTCTACTGTATAATATTGTTAAAAAAGGTTTATGGGTTAACGTTATCATACTTTATGTTTTCTGGTTGGCTATTTTGAAAAGGCATTACTTCATAAATAAATTATATTTATAAAAGCCTTTTGTTTTTAACTCGAATTTCACCCATAAACCTTTTTTCACGATACTGTACTAAAAAATGAAATGCTATTATTTGAATTTTTGACATCTTTCAATGATAGACTAGCATACATCTCTGTTATATGGTATTAACAATTCACAAACAAAAAATAGTTTAAAATATCAAACACAATAATAGATTGTGTCTATGAGTGTGGAAATTGAATTGAAAAATTGACTTATAAAAATTTATTAATTAATTTCAAATCAAAATTTCCAAATGAAGTAATAAGTTTTTTATTTCAAGATACTATTTGATCAATAATATTTTTAAACATCTAGTGTTTTTCTTGTTTTCACTTTTCCAAAGTAACCACACACCATATCATCCTCATCATATTCAAAATAAAAACTAATATCTCCCAAACTAAATGTCGACCGACCTGTATAATCTTCGTCTAATTTGACACAATCATGACGATTGTCATGAATATCAATTAACCCTTTACCAACTTTTGCAATCAAAGTTTTTCTAATTTGTTCATAACAAGAACCGTGATCCGTAGAATTTGAACATTTTTCAAAGTTATCATTCAATGCTTCTCGAGTTGACTTAATAAGTAATTCAGAATCTATGTTAGCATCATAACAGAAATCGACTTTAGAAGTTCTTGCTTTTTCAGCCATTGCAATAAATTCCAACTGCAAAGAGAAATAAAATCATCAATTTTAAATTGAATATAAGGTTCTCAATAATTACTTGATTCTTTGATAGAACTGATTCATGTACAGATAATGGTAAACATAATAATGAGGACAAATTAAGAAGTAGACAAATCACTTGTATGTAATTCATTTTTGACTAAAAGTTACAATCTTCTACACTTTTTAGAATTTTTTTTGTGGTAATTAAATCGAAAACCTGGTTTATATTTCTAACATATATTTTTACAGATGCTTATTCTCTCATACCCACGAATTTTAATCTTATTAAGTAAACCAGTCATATTTTTTATAATGAACAGTCAAACCTCTATGAATACCAAACTTATTTAGTATTTCATTCATTTTCAAAAATTTTATTGAGGGTGAAAAAAAAGGTAAAATACTGAAATTTTTACATCTCCAATAAAAATACTTGAATCATGTTTGTAAAAAATATAAAAAATTGAAGACCTATGAAAATTATTTGGTCTAAAATGTGTAATAGACATGGGAATTTTTGATTTTATGAATCTAGCTCTCCTCTCGTTCTTGTGAGGTTCAATCCGATCTCGTCTCGTATGCTTCCAAAAAATTATGAATCGCATACTTCTCATTTCATGTTTTTCTAAATAATTTGCATCGGATACTGATTATCTCTCTTGAGACTGATCGAACTCTTATTTTAATCTTCTAGCTATGCATCTTTTATTTAGGGATTAGGTCACCCGTTTGTAATTTAAGACACAATATTCACACGTTAGGCAATTAGTATTATCTATTTCCTGAAAGAAAGAAAATTTTAATGCCGATTTGTCTCGTCTCGTCTAATAAATATTTGGTATAAATCGTCCCATCTCGCGGGACGAGATATACCGAGATTCGGTGAGATTTTGGGTGAGACGAGATCTCGTTCCCATCTCTAGTGTGTAACTTTATGGAGTTATGATTGTAAGAGTGAACTAGTGTTCAACCAGATTGTGACTCATTGAGATCATCTCTTTTTTCATTCATAAATCAATTAAAGCGATAACATTTATTAGTTTTATTAGCGAAGATCATTTTTTCAATTTTTTGTATTTCAATATATATTTGAAAAGATGATTCGACAGGTTGTCACCTCCCTGATTGAGACATCTCTGCTTTTTTTGGTACTATTCAATTTGCCAATCAAGAATTCGTTTCACATTGTTATTGATAAATTCAAATATTTATATATTGTACAAAAATATCAATTTTTATAATTAAAAGAAAAGCTAAAATACTATCTTTTGTTAATTTTTCACTTAAACTCGAGCTTACATAACTATTTCCAATGTAAAGGTTAGACTACCCATTTCTTAGATAAGATAATAGATCGCACTCATTTCTTGAAGGTTTATTATTGTATACCATTCTGATTATGAGATTATTTTCAACTTTATTATAAGTTTCATAAGTTACAGTTTTCAAAAGATCACAAGTCAATCTAACAAATCAAATTAAATAGATTTTAGAGAGGCAGGAGAGGGGAAATTTTAATGCAAATTTTACATCAATTGAGACGAATAGTTGTGAAGAAAAAGAGCCAAATAAGAGATAAGTAAGTAATGAAAACTAAAAGAAAACTTAATTAATGAAACGTGAATTCAATCATTACGGTAAATGAATTGTAAAAATTACTTATAAATAAAAATTAGTTATTAATTATTGTGTTGATTGAAAAGTTGATGTAATGGCTAGGGATAGTGGTTCTCCTAATCTTAATGAAAATGGTTATAACTTTTGAGAGCTGCCATTACGTATATATTATTTATAATTTAAAATGCATATAGAATATGGTAATAAATAATGTTGAGAAATGATTTAAATCAATTAATTTCAAGTAAAATTAATTATAAAGAAAAGCCAAAAGTTTAAAGTCGAACTGGTTTCAGAAGAACTTTATTGAATCATTAAATTTAACATTGAATGACAGATAGAATTTTTTCATTGAGATGCATAGAAGGGATCGTTATCATAAGCAAACGTACAGTACCTATTATAAATCCATGGAATTGAACTCAATCGTCAATTTGATAAGACTTTATAATACCTGTATTTATATATATATATATAATGGATATAAAATTTATAATTAAAATAATTGTTTTATAATTTTTTTAGTGTTTTTATATTTCTAATGAGTGAAGCAAAAGATTATTATTCGCAACACATTTATTATGAGTGATTGCTTGGAAACAGTTTATTATATTATTTCTATTCATTAGTCTTTTATTGTATTAAATGATGGAAAATATTAATAATTATATTTTTTCAGAAAAATTGAATGAATTATTTGAAGATAATATAAAATTATCGTTTGTTTCAGAAAAAAGTGTAATAATAATTACTAAAAATGACAAATGCTATGAATTCAAAAGAGATTATTTCATAAATAAAATTAAAAACTCATTGATAGCCTTGAGTGATAACAAGTTGAAAATCCTATCTTTAATGGAGGAGTCATTTGTTGAAAAATTGAGTTATAAACAAGTAATTGATTTCAAAAGGTGCTCAAAAGATTATATCGCACGCACTCTTGATGGTGATATTTATTTTCGGGGTGGGCATGGTATTGGAAGTCACTCTGAGAAGACATCTGAACCAGAATGGAATCAAATTTTAATCAAAGAAAATATCATTGAAATGTCTTTAGGTGTTTGGCACACACTCGTTTTGACGATAACTGGTGTTATTTACACATGGGGTTGGAATATATGGGGGCAGATTGGGAATGGAATGAGTGATGTTAACGAATACCAATCAACACCTTTTAAATTGGATGCATTCGATGGTGAAAAAATTAAATGGATATCTTGTGGTTCTTATCATTCAATGGCTTTGACAGAAAGCGGTAGAGTTTACAGTTGGGGGACAAACTATTGCGGTCAACTTGGAATTGGAATTAAAGAAGATTCTTTTTCACCAAAACTTGTAAATTCTATCAAAACCATAGTTATACAGAAAATAAATTGTGGTTATAAACACAGTTTATTACTATCACATGATGGAGATCTATATGTTTGTGGTTTAAACAGAAATGGAGAATTAGCAACTGGCCATCAAAACAATATATGGACTCCGGAAATGTTGCGTCTTTCAGAAAAGTTTATTGATATTGCGTCACATGGTGATTACTCATTTTGTGCTGCAATTTCTATTAAATCAGTTTATTATGTTTGGGGAAATTGTAAGAATGAAACAGTAATAACTACACCAGAAGAAACGGGATTTCAGTCATTCAATGATATTTTTGAGTATTATTTTCGCATATCATATGAGACAGTTGAAAAGAAAGTCATTCGATTTAGTGATGATTTCATTCAAAATGGTCAATATGCTAAAAATTTCTTAGAGAATAGAAAGATGGGAGAAGGGAGTTATGGAGAAGTGTATGAAGTGAGCAAAAAGTATGGTATAAAAAGAAATTATGCGATCAAAACGATTAAATTCACAGCAAATTATAAGAACGAATTTATGAAAGAATTAGAAACTTCTCCTATAATTTATGAATTGAGACATGAAAATATTGTTAAATATTTCGATATTTGGCTTGAGAATGAGTTCATTCTAGATGATGGAACCAAAAACCATATTGAAAAGTTCACTCTTTATATTCAAATGGAATTATGTGATAAAGATTTGAGTGAATTAATTGATGAAATAAAAAACGACACCAATTTGTATTCAAACCAAACATTGACTGCTTTGGGTTATTATATCGCGAGTGAAATATTCATTGAAATACTAGAAGGAGTTAATTATTTACATAAACAAAAACCTCCAATAATTCACAGAGACTTAAATCCATGGAATATATTGTTAAAAATTGACAAACGAAGTAAAAGTTTCGTCAAAATAGCAGATTTGGGTTTAGCCACTATTCACGAGCACACCAATCAATCGCACACTAAAGACAGAGGAAATCATAAGTATTTGGCACCTGAAGCAGAAACAAGTACTAAATATGACACAAGAGCTGATATTTACAGTTTAGGAATTATTTCAAGAGAATTGTTTGTCATCGATGTCAACGGGTAATTAAAATTCCATTCCAGTTTATTAAAATATTCAACATTCAATTTTTCCATAATTTCTTTCGCAGAGATTATGAAACTCAAAGTGAAGAACATTCAGAATCTTTCTTCATGAAAAAATATCAAAAGATCTGTTACTTATGCGATAGAATGACGCGAACACTGGTTAAGAAAAGACCTGAAGATATTGAAGGAATACTCAAAGACGAGAATTCGTGGGCTTTGGGTGTTAAAGATTTTGACTTTAAAGAAGAGATTGAAAAATTTTTCCACTCAAACAATGACAATGACTCATTTGTCATTGAATTTTTGAAGATTTCTCGATGTAATGACGGCTATATTGATAGCGACATTTGATTGGATTCAGTGTGATTCAAATTTTGAATGATGATTTTTCTTAGATTAATCAAATATTTAAATGTAAATTAAGATTTGTTCTATAGATTGATAAGAATTGATTGGTGGAAATAACAAATTTCAATGTCATGGAATATTTATAAATTATTCTGGAGTTCTCATATCATTCCAAGGTCAAATTTCATTCATCAAATTTGGACAAACTATTATTTATCAGAAGTAGTTGAAGGAAAATTTTTATAAATAAATGAAAATTTTATGATTATGACATAAGTTATGATTCATATAATAAAAGGATATGAGTTTTTGTAAATGTTAAGTTAAGAACTTTTATCATAAAATAAATAGTTATTGAAAAGAAAAGTTTATTACTCATTATTCTTGAGGAGAGCCCGGTTTTACCGGTTAAAGTATCTATTGCCTTTCAAACCTTAACAATATCATATAAATAATTAAAAGTAAAAGTTTTCTTTATGAAACAAGTCATTTTTGACATTTCTCAAGTCAATACTGAGAAAAATGTCACTGCATTGAATCTTAGATAAAATCATAAACGCAAGCAATTGATGGTAAAGCAGTTATGCATGAGCTCAATGTTGAAATGTGTGCTGATCTAAACCGGATTATTATTACTAATAATAACAATAATTATTGATTTCTATTAATAGTGACGTTAGAAAAAGATCTGAATTTAGATTAAGTATAACTGAAACGAAAGGCTTTGTTTATTTAAATTTTTATGAATTTAAAAAATTTATTTAGTTTTTTATTTGTTTCTCATTATCAAATTCATTGAATCTAAAACTTTGAAGAGTGCAAGTCATGAAACACTTATTCTGTTTTCCGAAAATAGACAATACTTACGATAAGCACATCTCAATAAAGAAAAAAGAATCACAAATTTTAATCCAAAAATTTTTACAGTTTAAAAATAGTGGGAAAACTTTTAAAACTAAAAATTAATGAATTTATAGAATTTAAATTATTAAATATTGATTGCCTATCAATTTATTAAATTTAAAAAATAAAAACTTCATAAATACAATACAACATGAGCTCATAAAATCTTTGCTTATTTTTTGCAAATTATAAAGCGATTCAAATATTTGATAAATTTCGAAGAAAATATTGAAATTACAGTTTAAAATTCAACTTTTTGAAGGCTAATATAAGGTTCAGAGGTCAATATGCGCCACAACTGTTTTCAACTCTTTCAAAAACTCAATTAATATAATATGAAAATGAACTAAATCAAAGAGTTTTATTTGAGATATAGTTCACTCGTAAGTAATTATAATCGTAAAATTCTTTACAAAATATTACTTTTAAAATAAAATTTATTGAAAGATTATTTATTCATTTTGTTGAGTAACGAAATTAATATTTTCTAATATTTAAACTTTTCTAAATATTTGTCATAGAATTGTGATTATATTAATGTAATGCAAACT
>JAQFZT010001801.1:0-13621 GCA_034696325.1 Camisiidae sp. | reverse complement strand
ACGAAAATGTTAAGCAAAAGCAAAGTTAATGTTTCCGGATTGGAAAACAGAGTTCGGGTATTATTGGTGGCCATTATTAAACCAAAAGCAACGTTAATAATACCCGAACTATGCTTCTAATCTGCACCACAAATATCAATAAACATTTCGCTTTATACTGTCAAATGTCTGGTATCCAAAACCCATTATATAAGACGGTCTGACGGGTGCACTGGTCTTGCCTTCAAGTATTCAATTGTTAAATAAGATTGCAGTGCATTTTACAGCAATTGCCAAATACTTTATTTTTTAATCTGAGCACTATTTATATTGAGTTCAATACATTATTACTCTGGAAAAAGTAAGAGCACCTCTGCTTCTATTGCTTATACAGTCAATTGAGAATATATGGTAAGAGTTGATGGTTTGTATTGCACATAGTTTTGTGAGTAAAGCAGAAATAGTTGCTCTGCAAGCACTTCATGGCGCAGGCAAGTGATTAACATCACTGTAAAGACGGGCCACCAATGGCTGCATCAATAATAGGGGTGTTTTATATCTGATGCTAAGCTTTGAAAGACGTGCACATAATATACAACAAAAACTCTGTTTCTGCATATGATAACTTGTTTTTTTAGATCTATAAGTTATAACTGGTATTATTGGAGTCTATGCTTACTCACAATGCACTGTAAGACTTAGCTTAGAATACGAAATGAGCACTTCTGCTCTTAATATAAAAGAAGTGCAAATATCATCAACACTAGTGATGATTCATTAGGAGCCCATTTTTGGAGTGATGCCATACACTAAATAAATTTTAACAACAATTTATCCCCAGTTTTATAAATACGGCATTCGTATTGAGGAATGCGAACGTTATATTCATGTGAAAGTTATGGGTTTTGTTGGAAAGAATATTTGTTTTTCTTATTATACTATACTTTACTACTTGTTTGCATGATTGCTAAGGCGGTAATAAAATGATTGCTAAATTAGGTTTGTATAAGAAAAGCAGCAGCACTGGAATCAATAATTCCTATTTTCGCCACATGTGTGCCATAGAAAATATTTGATGAACAGTCACTATTCACTACAAAAATTCAATATAATATTAGACAAAGAAATCTAATATAAATAAAAAGAAGCCAAAAACCAAATTTCTCTCTTTTATAAGAGGACTGCATTGAGTGCAGTCAAACTTATATAGTTATATAGCTATGCACTCAAATTTAGAATAGAAACAGACTTTTTATTGAAGACATTAATGTTATAGAAACTATTGATTTTCTTCTGTTTGTAATATTCTTCGAGATATATTCTCCTATTGGCTTACAATGAGTTGACAACGTTTTATCACAACGCAGTCTCTTATTAGACTCGCAGCGAGTCTACTATCTCTTTGGCTTTGAGAGGCTCTGTTTTTCTCACAATTTGTGCTTTTACTGTAGCATTACTTGTATTTCTGAAAGTTTCGTTTCTCATTAGTAATACACATCTCGTATTTTTGACGTAAATTCGTTACGTTGGCAACTAAACCAATATCTCTTAGATCCCCTTCTTATGTCCATACTATCTGTGAGCTGTGAGCACCACACTATTCAACACATAAAAAATACTTCAGACCTGTAAATACATTATACATTTGAAGTAATAGAAATTGCAGTCTTGTCATCATATTGCTATTGCTCACACTATACCACGTCTTTACTCCGAAGCCGAACAGTTCGAAAGTCTTTATCTCTTACTTATTTGCCAATTCAAAGCATGGTTTCAGAAACAAGTATTTATTCAATCAAATTCCTCTTGTCATCAATAATAGTGTATATCATTTACATTAACCACTTTAATTCGTTAATTTAATTGATTTCAGTTAAGTTGAGCTTATTTTTGAATAAATTGTCTATAGTTTCACTCAAACTAAATTGAGTACAAATTGATTAAATTAAATTGAAAATCAATTTTTGGTCATTTCGAATTGACTTGATGTGAATTTAAACTGATTTGATATAAAATGGAAAATATAAGTTCAAATTAAAGACGTTCGAACTAAATGAATGGAAATGAAGACGTGCTACGGCTCTACATTTGTAGAAATTGCACTCAAATACTAGTATTGAGGCCATACATACACTTTGCAAATGTTATGAGGAAAGAAAAGCAATTCATAGGAAACCTTAAACGAGAGACAGAGACTCAGCAGAGCTTAAAAATGAGATACAACTAAATAAGAGACAAAGATCGGGATGTAGTGAAAGCAATGGAACGCCATTCGATCGTTAATACTGAATACTAACTTATATGATTACTTTTCTTACCTCAAGGCATGATTGGACTGTCTCTTCTCTCATTTCATTCACATGATCTAATACTCAATTCAAATGTTGTGCTCTCTCTTTCTCTCTCTCTCTCATTTAGTTCTCAAGCTCTGACTCATTTTCTTATTCTCTTCACATTATTTTAACTAGAATTTGAAATTGCCATTTAGGGGTTGACTTTTGAAAGACAGCCCTCAAAAAGTAGTGTTACGACTATTACTACTATAAGTTGAAGAGTGTCTAAAATTGTCTCTCACACTCACATATGTAGTATTACTAAAACTAATGCCGATTCTGTCCTTGTTTTTATTTTCTGCTTCTGAAGGTCTGTAAAGTCTGGAGGCGAGGCATTAGTTGCTAACGTGTTTTCAAAAAGAAAAATCACTGAATCTTTTTAGCGCCTGAGTCTAACTCACGTTTGTTAAAGTCAATCATTATATTATTATTATCTATTTCTCATAATTTCTGTATAATAGTGTTAAAAGTTTTATTTTCCTAAAGTGCACAGTTTTAAGAGTTGGGAACTGACACTACAGTGTAGTTAACTCTACGCACGATTTGCCACATTTGCCAATAATGGTTGTTAAAGTCAAATATTTAACTGTAGTTTTATTTGGAATCGAGAAAACTGTAATTTTATTTCTAATATTTTAAAATAGAAATTTATGTATTCCTGCGTTTATTTTTTAATATAACGATGACTATAAACATCTGCTTCACAGTTAAGAGTTTGGAGCAGGAAATATATTGAAAATTTAATTTTGGTTATACTAATCACACAAATAGCATAGTAATGGCTTCATTTCTCTACGCTTTAATGGTGTGTAGCACTGAGTGTAGCACTAATTTTACTGTCTCTCACATGACATGTTATGCATTTCATTTCAGAGACTAGTTTTGTTTTATTCCTATTCCTCTCATTCGCCAATTCATTTAATTTAATTTTTCTAAACCAGTACACAAGCCCTTTAATAATATTAATCCATAATAATTAATCTTTTAACGCAACGCACTCTTAAACCACTTGTCTATAACTTCATATAAACAGATAAGAAATTCATAATAATTTCTCTCAAGTCTTGCAATACAAAGACCTGCTTTTAATGATTATTCCAATTGAAATTTTGCTTTTGGAGGTCTTATCTCATGATTTTGCACCTGATCTCTAGTCTCTCTCTCTCTCTCTCGCTCTCTTTTTTCATTCTCTTCTCTTCCTGTCGAGAAAAGCTTGTCTAATGTGAGTCACACACGAAACACAACATAGAGACAGGTGTTGAGTACGACTTCCAGTACTGAAGTAATGGAAAACGTTGTTTAAAACAGTTGGCTTTGTATACAGTTTTGAATTCCTCTTTATATACGTTATGTTTTTGAAACGTTTATCCTTGTACTCGAAATTGTTTTTTCAACTTATGAAGTTGTGGTACAATTCTATTTCATGTAAATGTATTGTTATGTATGAAACAATCAGGAAAAATATGGTATTTTAGTAAAAAAGAAAAGTTTCGTTCATTATTATCATTACCCTTGACATCAGTCAATATGTTTATTGCATAGTAATTGTGAAATTGTAAATGAATAAAACATTATGTAAACATCAAATGTTGAAATAGTTTACATTTCTTAGTTCTTCACTATAGAGTTTTTTCCTCTATCAATACTAATTCTATACAATTAATATCAATATATTTCTTCAAAATTATTCAATTCAATTGACTCACAAATCAAAATTATTTTCTTATGCATACTTTTCATACGCAATACTTCTCTGTGCAATACATGTCTTGACACTGGATTTTATTTTTGCAAGCATTTTGTCAATTATAAGCAAGAAATAGATGCTTAATATGTAGTGCAATAGTATTTGCTTTTTTGTTTTGTTTTCCTGATTCTGATTCTCCAGTTCGTACGAAGTCATTAATTTTACTTACAATGGATATGATGAGAAGTACATAAAAACTATATTTGAGTTGCTATTCTATATATTTGTGATGTATAGTTGTGTTATGTAAGTTGAATGCAATGCATGATCAGATATTTGTTATGGTCACTATTGTTACTATAATCATTGGCGTCAACCTATTGTAGGCAAAAACAATAATTCAATCTTTGGAAAAAAGTTGCAGTTTTTTACATGTTTCTCCGAATCACTAGTAAATAATAGAAAATGTAATATAATTCAGAATAAATTATAAAAAGCTTTATCACATTCTAATAAATTTGGAATGGCTTTAAAAATAGTTTGAATTCTATTATTATTACGCCCTGTTTGACATTGAAATGTTAGGCATATAAATAAATATACTTCATGTTGGGATATATGCCATAATTAGTTACGAATCGAAGTCTACTGCACCTAAAATTGAAATACAGGAAGTCAATAGTTTGTTATTTTGACACTAATGTTGACCTTAAACAATATATTCTCATGTGTTTCTATTCTGACTATTGTTTTGTTAAATACTGTGACATATAGTCATAAAAGTTTATATTCTATTAATGTTAGATACCTATCAATTTTTAATCAAATATAAACATTGCGTTCGTTGTGATGGTAACCAATTTTTTTTGCTCATTCTAACTTTGATGGAGTTTGAACTCATGCGATACTTCGGATACCAGTTGAAAATTTCTTCTATTCATACCTCTATTGAAAAAATTTTACAAATCATATTATTTATTACTTCCTCTTCTTTTGTAAAGCATATCAACATGTCTGCGAAAATGCATTTTGTGAATTGTATTTCTGTAACCACTGTTTTCACTACTGTGAATGTCAAATTGGTTTAGTTTTTATTTTATTTTTGTTTAATTATTCACAAATCGATCATTAATCAAATGAAACTTTAATGTAATTAGAGTTATAGTAATCAATCAGTTTTAAGGTTAAATTTGAAATTCGATGATCTCATGTTACAATTAATGCGAACAATAAACTTGAATTATTTTTGATTCTCAAATCTAATTCAATGATTTATCAATCATTCGAAATATTTGTCCATATTATTAAATTTGACTTTCAATCCACATTTTGGGATTTTTGTTCATTTTTCTCTCGAATTTTGACACGAACTTGAATTTGTTAAAATCACAATCGATAGATTGGATGCATTCATACGAAAGGGAAGTATATTTTAAGATATTAAAAGTGATTTATCCTCAGAACCTGTGGCTCATTAATTCCTTGATCGCCCCTTTTTTAATACAAAGTATTGACTTATGCAACAAATTTTTTATATGAAAGCAATTCATTTTGCATTAAAGGACTCGTATAGCAGCAAATGAGTTGTTTGTTAACCCTCAGGTCGAATAATTATTACGGCGTGACTCAAGGGAACCAACCCTTGTAATGAATGCATACACGACTTGGCTTTTTCAGTCACTTCTTAAAAACTATTTTGTTTCAAACTTGTTGGGCTCTAAGAGCGAGAATTAAATGCCATCAAATGATTGTGTTATGTTGTGTTTTTATGGCATTTCATTATACAGAACATTGAATGCTGTTTCAACTTTTCTCTCACTCCTTAAAAGCCCTTCCCTTTTATATTATTTTTAATTCAATGGCAACAGCAACACATGCGAATCAAATTCGTGATCCATTATTTCATTTTTTGAGAATAAATTAGTTTTTCATTTCTTATTTATTCTGTCCAAGAGTTGAAAGTCATTTTTTCTAATAACTCATAAAAATTTATCTAACCTTTACATTGCTTTCAATTCCTTGAATTGCTTTCAATTCTTATCTTTTAAAAAAAATCTTCAGAATTGAAGCTCTTTCAGAGTGTAAAAAATGCACACAAATGATATCAATCAATAATATTATAGAATACTAAACAAAATACACATTTGAAAAATAGATTAAAAATTTTGTGTTTTATGTTGACAGATATGGAAAAGTGCAAAGTGTGAAAATCCTACCCAAAAATAAAAGTGATGACATCAACACCAATAACAACAGCACAACTGCAACAACAAATAATAATGTGAATGGTGTTTGTGCTACCGTTGCATTCATTGATTTAAAATCTGCGGCCAAAGCACACAATTCTGAGAATAAGATCGAAGAAAGGACACTAAAAACTGATTATTACGAACCTCCGGCCTCTTCGACCGCTTTGTCTGCCATTTATATCCATGAGAGAGAAGATGCACATTTAGTTCAAAAAACCGGTGTTAATACGAGCGCATACGGCAGTGCAAATGCTAATTCTCGCCCTGGAAGGCATACTCCCAGCAACAGGTAAATTACTTTAAATTACTTTTTAATAACTATTAACTTTACTTTTTCAACAACATTTTCAATTCATTGTTCCCTATATTTATTCAGAGATTATTCATTCTTATTCCAAATTTCATTATAAAAGCTTTTTACTAGTTCTTTCTTCTCTCAAATACCAATTATTTGATTTAATATATTTTTTAACGCCTACTTTTTTGGATTTGAATTTACATTAAATTATTTTAAGTGATCAAACAGGTCTTTAATCACTATGTTTTGCCAATAACTACACACATATTATTAGTTTTAATTCAAGAGAAAATTTAATTTTCATATTGAAGTCAATTTAAAGTTACAAAACTCTCGAATCTGACATCTGAAGGATTTCTGTGATTTTTGGAAGAAAATGATTTTTTAAAATAAGTCATATATTAGTTGATTAGTTGTAAAGAGTGAAGACCATTTTGCACAAGCTTGATTTTTTGGCGAGCTTTTAGTAAGATGAATATTTGACTTTTCATACAAAACTTGCACTCTTGTTAATTAAAAAATTACTGGTATCATTCAAAATCAAAATTCAAAGAAGTTTTAAGTTCATAAATTGTCCTCAATCTCCCATTTTATCAAAATATTACAAATACTTAACATATTTTTGCCTTTGATTCTAAAGAAAGAGAGAAAACAGAAGATGACAGCTGTGAGCTTTAGTCATGAAAACGAGATCTCGTCTCGCGAGACGAGTCGGCATAAATTCTTTTAAACAATTTAAGCGCACAAAAAACTCATCTTCAGTGAAACCTTTTGAAAAAAATATGCTTTCAATTGAATTATTTGAACATAAATATTGTACAGTAAACCCTAGATAACAGGTGCATAGTTACAAGATTAAGATAAGAGTACTTCATCCCAAGAGAGACCAACGGTATGCGATTCAAATTTTTGAGAAATAAACGAGACGAGATCAGGTTGAGCCATACGAGACTGAGACGAGATTGACAAAATCGAGAATTTTCATGACTACTGAGCTTATGCTCTTCACTAGTTCCAAAAGCTTGTTTGAAGGCATTTTATACTCAGAATTAATGCCACATTAACATAGCATTAAATCTTAAACAAATCGTAAATATGAAAAAACGTTTTGTTAACTTAAGATAATATTTATTAAAATTAGATTATTTGACCATAAAGTCAACAGTTAAACTCTTGGACGTACGATTAGTGACTATTCAAAAATGCAATAAAAGTCATGCCCGAACACAAATACGAAATATTATGTATCAAAAGTCTAATTTATTATTTTAACTTTCTTTCGGTTTCTTGAATCCAATTGTTAAACACTTTTAATAAATATGTTTGCTTTAGGGTTTAGAGCGAATTGTTTTACAAAATTGAACAATTGTTTGTCGGCACAAAAGTAAAAGTATTATTAACTGTCGGTTTATTTGAAATGTCGATTCGATTGAGTTGAGGCGTTATTATATTTTTCTTGTCTAATATTAATTTTAGATATATTTTGCCATTTGTCTGAAAGGTTTTAGATGTTCACGAGCTAAACATTCGTAGAAAACATATCATGTAAATCGGTTTATATTTGCTTCACCTGTTTTGGTGAGTCATAGAAAGTAAAATAAGATTAAATATCAACCATTTCGTAATCCTATTAATGATTATATAATATAATATTCATTTCTAATGCCTTTGTTTGCTGAACATTATTAACGATCGATTGCTTCTCTCTGATAATATTTATAAACTTGATATTAGTATTGCATTTCATAACAATTTAAACAAAATACTAAATAATCGCAAAACTTCATCTATATTTTATCCAAAGGTATGCTTTCATACATTTAAGAGGATTGGACTCTTTCTCTCCACAAAATCTCTTTATAAGAAAGGATTTGAGTTTTTATTGAAGCCTTTCAGCTTTATATCATTCATATAAAACTAGAGATGTAGTTAAACTGGTTTATTGAAAACTTTTATTTTGTATTTATAGTGAGCCAATTTTGATTTGTAAAGTTTTCCCCATTGGATCCTTCATGAATAATATGAATAACCTTTAATTGTGAACTTTTTCTTTGAGCTCACAGTACAAGAATAATGAATTCAAGTTCAGACTGTATAGACTTATTCTATTGTATGCAATATTTATAAATTCCTTACAAGTTGTATGAAAAAACTTTGAGTAAACAAACAGAAACACAATTGTCTTAAGGAAAAAAGTATTATAAGTCTTCTATATTCTGGTTTACTCTCAAGTTACGTAACAGTACTCATACTTTAATACATTAAATGTATGGTGTCTTTGGATGTTCTGATATGAATAATATGACAAAGTGATTACAACCTGCTCTAAATGAATTACGTGTAACAATTGTTAGCTTTGATGATATACTATGATATATTGTGGCCTCTATTATGTTAAACTTGTCTGTCTTTCTCTCTCCTGCTTGTCTTTGATTGTTCACTAGAGTGGAAGAGAATTGTTTTGATGTAATCATTTCATATAAGGCTCAAACTTATAGTGAAGAGAATATAAGGAAAACTAAAGTATATAATATTGTTGGCATCAAATGAATGAGGAAATTGAATGGCAATATGATGGTCAGGTAATACACAGTACAGAGACCTCGCCCGATGTCTTGGTTACAGCCTATTTTAGATTTCCCTCTCATTTCATTTATACAAGTAATTCGCATAATATTTAATAAAACGTAAGCACAGCTCTACAAATGCATATCTAATAGAAAAAAGTTCATGACATCATTAAAAAGGTTCTCTTTGTTAGTTTACATGAAAAGTTAAATATTTCTACACCCATAATGAACAGAGTGAACAGTTTATCATTTACACTCGCATTCGTTTACATGAAATTTATTTACATTTTGTTGCCTTAGATCTGAATAATAGGACGTATTGCTTAAAACCAGTGACTTTTACATTATTATTATGAGGAACCAGAGGTTTTGATCTTAAATAAACAAAATACTTGAAAATAAGCGCTATTATTATATTAGCGTAAGAATAGTGAGGCTTTCTTTGCACTTTTAGTTTGAATTTGGTTTAGAAATGTTTTCTGGTGTGGCCATCAGTTAAGTGTGGGGTGTGTTCCCCTTTTCTCCCCATTTAACTATGAAAAGGGGCTGATGTATGCTAAAAATGCACACAACAATCATCAAATGTATCACTGGGTGGAGTATTATTATTATCGTCATTTTTAGCTTTGGTTCAAAATGCATATCTGCCAAAGTCTGCCTTTTTTCCTAAAATCATTAGTACATCTCTGGCTCGCTCTGCCTTTCTCTTTCTCTCACTAGCATTATAATGAACCAACCGATACGTTTTGGTGCATAATAAACCAATATATGCCTAAATGGTTGCCCTTTTTACTAACTTTAACCATTATGTTTGCAAATTTCATTCGTTCAATGATAGGGAATAAGGCATTAAATGAGGTAAAATGAGTATAACATAAAAACCTAAATTTACTTGAGTATATTGTTAGAGTTAGCGTTCAGTTACGCTTATTTAATGAAACTTCTGACATGAGTATATTCTTTTCACAGTTTGTAGTTTTTTCAAAATTTGTTCATAAATTGGATGTTTGTTTATGTTTATTAAGTTGCGTAAAGTCATTGACTATTGGATAATTTTTGCCTACACAAACTCATATTTTTTAGATTTCATGACTTTTTATCCTCACTTTAATTGTGCAAAACAGTTATTATTTGTATAGAAATGTAATACACTCTGACACTATTTCTTTTTCTTTATATGGTTTTGTATTTATTAATGTTTGCAAAATAGGAGTTGAAATGAGAAAAGCTATTGAACGGCACTCATTCATGATGTTGAAACTGGTGACGATTTAGAAATAATTCATAATAAGCCTCTATTACACAATTATAACGCTGGCTGAATGACAGTCCATTACTCGCATTAACTTTCCCTTACGCTATACACTGTTTTTTATCCTTAATGATAATTTTATTTATGCTGTTATAATACTGTATTATATGGCATTTTATGGGTATGGATATCGGTTGACGCAGTTTAGCATGAGGGGTAACTGGAGCAATGACCCGACCTAGAGAATTCACAATTGTGTACAATAGTCGCTCTCACAGAAAGAGAGAACACAACTCCCCTTCAAATAAGGTTTTCCTTACAGATACTCTGTATAATCAAAAGTATTTCAGTCATAACATGGATTTATGCAGTTTATAATGTGCTTCGAAAGCCTGTGCACACAGTACTAAATATTAGAAATGCTTGTGGTGTGGATGTTGTCCTACTTTTTTCATTTTTCACTTCTCTATCTTATAATACTTGAGTGAAACAGCAAAACAGCACGCATTCATTTTAAGTTAAAGGCCTTTTTCTCTATTTGACTCGAAGCCAACGCATGGTTTATCTGTTTATGAGCTCTCGATTACTAAAACTTAGATGAGCTCAACAGCTAAATGTTATGAATCGGCTTAATTTGTGTCTCCGCACTAGTATTGGTTAGTGTTTCTCAGATAAAATTCTAACAATCGATTGCGAGCAACAATTTATTATTGTCTTATCCCTTATACTTAGGGCTATTCAATTTGTACGATTAATTGTATTTTTCTGTTTATCTCTTCTTTTTCTGTCTTCTGGGGCAGAAAAAATGGTTTCTATTCTTTTTAGTTATTGTTTTGTATTTGATGATCAATTGTTTCTGTTAGCTCTACAGCTCTATAATATAAAGTTCACAACAATCAAGTTATAATACTATTGGTATTGACTTTCAATCCCTAATCATAATCATATGTCCAATACTTTGTACTGAACTCTTTCAAAAGCCAAAGTAAATATCAATAATAAGTGGACTCATTCAAGTACAGTATAAACTTTACTTTTATGCTAACTTTTATCATTTAATGAGCACTTTTGTCGTTAAGCACTTATTTCTCTGTTTGAAAATTTTCCCTAAAAAGCTTCGTATTATTGAAAAAGAAATTATAATTAAAATTTTGCATATTTTTATCATAATAAGCACAACACGCAATATATAACTACTGAGTTTATAACTTTACTTTGTATTTTCATGTCACTACTCTCTAACTTATTATGTCTTTTGTGCCATAGAATTAACTTTAATGTTTGATGAGTACTACTTTTGTACACTTTAATGAATGCCTGTCGCAAACTATTATTGATAAATATGGAAATTTCATGCCATCGTGAGATATATTGTTGATTATATATGCCATTAGTTTTGATTATTTTTAAGGTTAATTTGTGTTACACTATCTTTTTATACAGAGTGAAACTAATATAAAGATTTTCAATTAAATTATATGAACTTCTGTTTAAGCTTGAGTTGAGTTAAGGAACTGCTATTTGAGTCTTAATCTTGGGCTATAATTTACCGTTATCTCCGTGAGGAAGAAATATTTATTCAACTTACTTATAGGGATAGTAACCTCTAAAATGTTTTTTTGGGAGATTTTATCTCAGGTTTGGAGTGAAGTGTTTTTCAACCCAACAACAAATCTTTATCCTCAAAGTATTACGTTCTGATTCTAGATTAATATTCATTCATAATCACAGTGTGAATGGTGTTTGTATTCTTTTCCTCAAAGTCTCAACTTATTCATTAGTCACACCTGAAACTCAGTCACTTAAATGCATCTTTCTCTCGACGGTTAGCTTTTTTTCTCTTTCAATATTAATAATAAGCAATTTCTATTTCTACAGTAATTCAAAAATAATTGCTTCATGAGAGCAACGTTTAGTAATTATACTTTATATATAGTAATTATACCACAATTTTAAAGAATAGAAAGTCTAATTAGATTTCGATTACAATTTAATGTTACATTCAAGGAGTAGATATTGATAGAAATATCATTTTACTAACGTTTGTATTGGTTAATAAAAAATATTTTATAAAAATATATTCTCTAATTGTGATTACATTTTAATTTAGTTTGAAATAACAATTTAATTTTAAATTAGTTTTTCACAATTTCAAACAGAATGCATTCTGTAATCTTGAAAACATTTTCATTTTTAAAGGAAATGATGGGCAGAATTTAAAGATTTTGTATGTCTTTTACACGTATAATATTATGATATATTTATTGTAAAATATGGTTCTACTAATAGAAAGAAGAAAATTGCATAAACTAGTGAATCAGCAGCTATTTTGATCTTTTAAGCATATTTTGTTGGATTTTATTTTTATTTTTTGAAATAATTGAGTCCCAAAATAGATCGAGTTTTAAGCTGTAATAACATAACCATTGCAGATGTAGTCTCAGAGCTATAAAGATTATAACCTAAATCTAATTACAAATTTCATTCACTTAAAATTATTATAAATCGTTTATTTCAAAGATTATCGTTTATTATAAAGATTGTCTTTATTGAAATACTTTCTTCACACATTTGTCTTTGAAATGACCAATAATTTGATTGGACTCAAAACACTTCAAGTTCATTACTTTTGATTTAATATTACAATTTTGGTAATATTTAAAGTTTAATAATTGAATAGATTTTGCTTTCTTTAATTTATTGGACGCAAAATTAGATTTTGATTTATGACTTATTGATATTTATTGTGAATTTAATTGATTTACAAAGATTGAGCCAAATATATAATTTCATAATGAAAAATAGTAGAAACAGGTTCTCACTCATACATATAATGTATCCTTTAATACTGAAAAGCAGTTGCTTTGAAGACCAGCTTTGCGATAGTGATGCGTCCAAATGGGATGCATTAAAGGACACAAATGGCCTAATACTTTAGTCAGCAGGAAAGTAACCAAAAAGAAGAGAATAACTAAGAATAGGGAAGTGTTTGGGAAATACAAAAGAAAAACTCTTTGTGCTCTTCTCTCCTCTATTACTCTCTTCTTTTTCACATCTCTTTCTCCCCTCTTATTTGGCTTCCATTGCAAGTCTTTCTTTTCTTGTTTCTCTCAGTTATTGCATCCTTGGCTGAACTGCAACTTCAACTCTAAAGACTTTGCAATGCATTGCATTCATTGCAGGCCTGCCTCTCATTCAAACACTTAAATATTGCTCTTCTTCTCGTCTCTCTCTTTCTCTCTCATTCTCTCTC
>JAQFZT010001800.1:0-13624 GCA_034696325.1 Camisiidae sp. | reverse complement strand
CAATACTCAATTTGATTGTGATTCTTGTTATCAGAAAATTTGATTATTTTTTACAATAAAAAAAGTTCTCTGAGTTTCAATGATTTTGATTTTGAATAAACACTAATTGATAATATATTCGTATAAATACAGGTGACATAAAAATAGTTGATAGCAAATGGAATTTGAATGTAAGAAAGTGTATAATAATTTTGCAAAAAGCATGTAAAAGACACATTACATTACAATCCATTTGCTATAAAGAATTTTTGTGTCATCGCTAGACTTGAGAACTTCCTTCCAATAGTTAGTTTGGTTTGAAAGTGAAAGAGTGTCAGTCATTGAATTATTGTTTGAAATTTTTAATAATTTAAGTTTCGAATAATTGATTGGATTATATATATTCCAGACCTTATCCTAATATTATTGGCGTTACAGATATGAGTTGAGAGACTAAATGATAGAATCCTTGAAATTAAAAATGAAAGAATCTTAATATATTTGATTTTTATACAAATGGTTATTCGCATTCTTTGACATTTGTTCAATTCCTTTCTGTTTCCTTTCAATAATAGACATTCCATTCCTGAAACTTATTTCCTGAACTCCGCAAAAGCCCATAATATAGGCTTACGATAAATTGAAGTCATGCTTACGTTACTTTTCGTATAATCAGTGATTGTCACTCACTCTGAGCGCTCTCACACTTGACGCACCATTAATTTGAAAAACGCTTGCGCTGAAGATCAACAGATTTAGCATTCATTTTATTTGTTAGACAAAGTCCAGGATATTATCATTTTTACATCATTTAAATAAGAGTAAAGAGTTTTTATTTGGTTAAACCATTAAATATATCTTTTTATTCATTTATTGGGATTTTTCAATTAACAAATCATTTTTGAATATTTCTATATGTAATCAATCAATTGTGGTGCTAACGCTCGGGTCAGATGCTCGCCATTGAGTGCAAAACGCTCGAGCGTTGCCTATCATAACTCATGAGTAAAATAGACGGTCATAATAACTGAGTTCTTATGCTTTATTTGGAGTATATTTCAAATTGAGGTTTATTTTGAATGCATGCAAACCGAAGATTAAATATTTTCAATAAAATCAATGAATGACTGCTTAATATATTTATTCTTTATTCAGCTGACAATGGAGTTGACACACAATTTTTGAATTCAATTATGAAACTCAATGAAGACATTGAAACAAATGACGCATCAGAAGAGGGTTTAATAAAGATTTTACAGCAAAACGAAGAGAATATTAAAAAGATAATCAATGAAATATCTATCGCTTTTTCATCTGAAAATGGCATTCGAGCCAAAGAACTGTTGGCAAAGTTTAAATTCTATATTTCAGCGAATATTAAATTGAAAGAAAGGTTACAAAAGTAGGACTCAAAACTATCAAGTATTCCATTAGGAATTTGAAAAGAGTTTGGATCGAACCTCAAATCTAATAAGACGGGTCTTGAAGTTTTGTAGATTTTTTTCAAAAAAATTCAGTAACAAAAATGTGTCTATTCTGCAAATTATAAATTAAATTAAACTAATGAACACAAAACTGATGTATTTTACAGAATGATATTTAAAAAGTTATGTTTTATTTATTTAATTCTTTCACACGAACAGCCATTTCGTATACGAATGAAATCGAGACGCCAGGGAAGTGACTGAATAGTAATAAATTGAAAATGAATTAATTGTTTAATTTATAATTTGATAAGTAATGACTCACTGGCGGTGCGTTAAACTCTCGGACCAACGCATAGGTGTACGTATACTTTTGGTTACAATGAAAATATGATAACCATTTATTAGAAGTGGTGCGACCACAACGTCTTCCCTTTTCTTTGCAGGATATTTGATGAAAGTTTTGCGTTGAGTTTTCATCCCTATAAAGTTCTAGAATACGTCCGTTTTTCGAAACCCCTCCTTTTCAATATTTTAATTTCATTTACAAATCATAATAAGTATCAAATAAGTATCAAAAAAGTATCAAAATAATAGTCTATTGGAAATGATTATCTGTTCATTTTTATTACCTTTTGGTTGAATTACTTCTTCGACTGATGGACAACATTCAGTAATAATAGCATAATTTGCTTCGAAATGATATCTTTTCTTGAAACCACTCTTACTTTTATTAGGAACTAAATTAACCCTAAAAACAGTTCAATTGCTTTATTTTATGCAATATTAATCATTCATTTTTCAATACCATTTTAAATTTCTATCAAAATTCCATTCGAGATCATTTATTTCCGAATTCGATTCGGTCTTATGAAATACGCTCAATATAAGTGGGAAAATCTGAAATCAAAATTCCTCAGTTAGTGTTTAATTTTATAAATTTTCACTCCAAATTCAAGAGGTATTTCTTATCTTTATTTTATTCATTTATTCACTAAATATAAAGTTCACTCAAAAGCTTATTAGAAACTAATGAATCAATTTGACTATTTGTAGACATTTGGTTTTAAACATGAATAATTTATTTATTTTAAGTTTTAATATGAATGAGTTACGAAATTTTTGCATTTTAATTGGATGCGAATGATTTCTGAATTATACTTTTCTTCAAAAACCAAGTGCATAGAATTTAAATTTTAAATTTATATGACTTGCAATAAGTTATTTCCTGTTTTTACAGTTTCTCAACTAAGATTTTCTTCGATGGATAAATATAATGAAACACAAGGAACAAATGACTAAAATATACTTAAAAATCAAAGTAATGCATCATTTCTATATCCTCTGAGATTATAATTACACGATTTGTAACGCAAAATTCAAATGCTTTGATATGATTTTTGATTAATCTTTCATGAATATACCTATTGAACAAATAACTTATTATTGCCACTTAAGGTTGTTGAAAATGAATAAAATATATATAATTCAAATCATACAATTAAAGTGGTTTTTACATCTTTTAAAAATGATGGACGAAAACCTCAGCTTCAATTTGAAGTCTCATTGAGCTGATTGAACTGCACTTAAAGCTTAGTGGTTTTGAGTTTGAGCATAGCTGAGCTCATCAGCTTCAAGCTGTACTCAATCTCACAATATGTTCTTCAGATCTTCTCCATTACTACAGTAGTTTGATTTAAAATGTATGTTCTTATTTGGAATTGAGAGAAAAGTATAACTTATTTGAAAAATAAAGTTCTAAATTCAATTTGCACATCAGCTTTGTTAATAAAAACGTTTTCAAAATATGTTTCAAAAGTTTAAAGATCTCTTTCAAAGATCTACTACTATTCAGATTCTAGAATCAAAATTCTAGTTATAAATGCAAGTATCTGTAACTTGAAAAATATTCATTTTTTTCATAAAAGGTTCAAAAATAATTCTCAAATTCTAGAGTCCTATTTTGTCAATTTTTTTACTGTAACAAAAGTAAGGAATTAGATATTTTAGCAAATAATTATAGAAATAGTGAAATATTTGAGAAAAATTCCAAAAACTCAATTTAATTAAGAGAAATATTAATCTGATAAACACTTTTATCTGAGATATATTCAAATACATATAAAATGCAATTAAAATAATACAATGATAAGCATATTATAACACAATGAAATCTACTGTCACTATATCTGACTTGACTTTGAAAGTACTTGTGATCTAATCCGCACTGAACTAATCTCTATCTTTACTATTATTTGTTTACTCTAATGTAAACCTGACAGTATTGCTGACCTTATTAAACTCCATTTTATACACTTACGAGGAAGTGCGTCAAATGGACACATATCTCATTAAAACTCATGAATCTTATGTTCAACTTTTTCAAAATATTTTTTCTTTTCACAACTTTTTATTTAAATTTGAAGCACTTTTTACAAAGTGCTGCCATACGCTAGCGTTGAGAGATCTTTACAGACTCTTCATTCAGTGGCTTTGGTTTTTACTAACTTATTGTTAGTTTAAAGTTCCCATTTATGTCGATCTGTTAATGAATTTGTTGAGTTGAGCTGAGTGTTGTCTTCTGAGATGAGCCGCCAAAAGATGCTAATTAGAAATCTTTTTGAAATCCGTTCTAGAAGTCTTTTTGTTGAATAGAATTTCGATTTTGTTGGTCTCACACACAAAGCTAACATTTGAAAGGATCCACAAAATACTCAACATTCAATATTAGAAAAAACATTAGTTTTACCATATTATACAGGTATAGGTGAACAGATTCATAGAATTATGTAAAAATATGAATATAGAATAGCATATAGATAAAGGTAACTGATAGAGGTAGAGGTTAGCCGGTTTTGTTGGTGAGCTCTGTGCGTGAAACCAACAAAATCGAAACAAGATTTCTAGAGCGGATTAATTAGCATCTTTTGGCGACTCATCTCAGAAACAACTCTCAGCTCAACTCAATAAATACATTAACAGATCTACAAAAATGGGAACTTTAAACCAACAATAAGTAAAAACCAAAGCCACTGAATGAAGAGAATCTGTAAAGATCTCTCAACGCTAGTGTATGGCAGCAATTTGTAAAAAAAATGCTTAGAATTTAAATAAAAATTTGTGAAAAGAAAAAATATTTTGAAAAAGTTAAACATAATATCACACAACTTAAGAAATCTCAAATTCAAAATGGTAAATGTTAGTATATTCAAATATGAAAAATTTTTGAGTAATCGGGGTCAGGCAGGTCAATTTTTGAGCTTTTTGTATTTAATTTTCGAATTGTCATTTAAATACATTATATTAAATCATTTAATACACTACTCACTCTAATACCATATGTAAACCCCAAATCAAAACGATCTTGACACTTTTTTCCTGCAAAGCATGGATCTTTTGAAACAAAGACATTTGACAGATATTGTATTATTGTATTTAATATAAATCTGTCAAATATCTTTGTTTCAAAAGACTCATGCTTTGCATGAAAAAAAAGTGTCAAGATCGTTTTGATTTGGGGTTTACTTCAATATGGAAAATTCACGTTAGCTTATAGGCCTTAAAAGTAAAACAAACTATCCAAGTTCATAACTCCATCTACATATATTGTTTCAGTTTTAAGGACTATAAGCTAACGTGAATTTTCCATATTGAAGTAAACCCCAAATCAAAACGATCTTGACATTTTTTTTCCTGCAAAGCATGGGTCTTTTGAAACAAAGACATTTGACAGATTTATATTAAATACGATAATACAATATTTGTCAAATGTCTTTGTTTTTGTACAGTTACTCCAGGAAAATTATGCAGAGATCCCGGCTGATCAAGTTACAAACTCAGATGAAACATGAGAGAAAAGTTAGAAATTGAAATGTTAATGAGTGTAGTAATGAGTATTAGCATTGAGTAGTGGTTATAGTTATCAAACCCTTATAAATTCGCATCACTTGCTGAGTGATGGATGCATAACTTTCCTGGAGAACATATTAATCATTAAATTACACTCGATTAAACAAAAAAGTATGTGGGGTGATCACTAGTTCGTATGTGCACCTACCCAACACTCATACTTTTAAATACACTTATGCTTAAAAAAGTATGAGTGTTGTGTAGGCGCAAATACGAACTAGTGATCCTCATACCTTTTTGTTTGACCGAGTTCTTGAAATTCCTCTAATCGCCTCCTAAAAGGTGTTTTTTGTATACATGTTTTCGTCTCTGTTGTCTTATTTAAGTTTTAAATAATATAATATTAATAAAAATTGATAATTAAAAATTTTCAAAACGTCAAGACAACAATGAATTAAATAGTTCATAATAGAAACTAAGTCTAATTCCAACAATGAAACTCAATAATATAGAAACGAAGCGCATGACTATCGGTTCTCAATGCAATTGAATAATACAGAAATTTCTAAGCGTATGACAGCAAGGAATCAAATCATAATTGAATAATATGTAACTTTTGAAGCGTGAGCACAACAATGATTTCTTGAAATAGAATTGGGATTTTAACTGAGTTTAATTCTTAGGTTAGTGAGTTGGGGCTCAAATATTTAGATTCAAACTTATTTTACATCTAATTGAGACACAAGACGAGTTTGCTTAATGCTGATTCAGTCTTGTTTATTGTTAATATATGTTTATCGTCTTGTTTTCCCAAAAACAATTTTTGCTCATTATTTAATGAGAAAAGTTATATTGACTCAATTCATTAGCCACTAGACTATAGCAACAGATAGAAGAGTGTTTCAGCCCTGTTTCAGCCTAAATAAAAACTCATATACTTTATAAAGTGCGTGGTTTGCTATGACTCAATAGTTGAAAGATAGGATACAATAAATTAATGTTTACCTTATCAAAAGAACAACGAAATTGTTTGCTTAAAACTTAGTTATAGTAAAATAAAGCGTAAACAGGCGTTGATAGAGATGTAGGATTCACTTCGATCCACACTTTCATCTATTCTTGAGAAATTGCAATTTTATTTTTAAATCTGTAACAAGTTATACCTGTATAAACAGATGTATTGTATACACATGTACTTTTTGTCAATTTTTGGTCGTCTGATACTTATATTTACACAAGTAATTTAAGTTGAATTGAGACCTTTAAATTTTTTGATATACCTTTACATTTAACTTTCATACGTTTTTAAACTAATCATTTCAATTTCACATCAAATATCACATAAATTGATTCGACCAAAGTTTGAAAATATTTCTTTATCAATAAATTTCAAACAAATGGTAACCTTGATTTAGGTAAAAGTTTCTTATTGGACTGTTTAGTTTTGGTCAATTCTATAAAGCAAATTACATATACTTTATGTACAATATTTTCCATTAAATACAATTTTTCTGAATACTATTTAAAAATTAAGGGGTTTAATGAAACGCAAAATATAAAAGTAGGTTATCTCGCGTTATGCAGTGTTTTTAAAATCTTATTTATATATTAATTAAACAAATAATCATAATAATTGATCAGTAAAAAAGTTATAAGAAATGTATTCACTTAATGTTATAGATATCTATTTATTGAATTTTTTTCTATCAATTTTTACTGAAGAAACTTTTGAATAAGTTTTCCTCTTTTACAGGCATTAAAAGATTTCGTGTTTCAACAAGACTTTTGGAAAAATCAATCAAAATGTAGACCATCGAGAAAATTAATTGGGATTTTCAGTGTAATTGACTTTAAATATTATTAAAAAGATTTTTAAAATTAAATGATGTGATTTATTTGATATAATAATGAACTAAATCCTAAATATCTTTGAATATTACAACAAGACTGAACTTTTTGAAGGTAAAAATAATGGAACGGTTCCTATTGTTCCGGGAGATTCTTGTCCGAGGGTTGACTCCTAACTGCCAATTCCTGGATTCTCCGGGCGTTCCGGTAGATAAAAATATCTTAACTATTACTCCACTAGTTATCATTTTGATCTTTGACCCTACAATTCATTTTCCAAAAAACTCAATTCAAGACTGTAATTACAATTTTCAGAACAATTTTATCATTAACTAAATCAATGCCATGAAAAATATTTCAGAATTAAAAATTGATATTTTTCTATAACTTTTACCACTTTTTGTTTATGAAAACAGATTAATAAAATAGAATTTTTTATATCATGGGATTAATTTAGTTCTATAAACAATAGTTTGAAGGTTATATTAAGTCAAAAAAGTATTTTTATTGTTTTTGAAAACTGTAAAATTTGGATTTAATTGGTTTGTAAATTAAAGCATCGATTTAGTTAATGATAAAATCGTGCTAAAAATAGTAATTAGTTTGAAAAATGAATTCCAGGTCAAAGGTGAATATTTTGCAATAATATGAAAGGTTGGAGTGGGCAGACTTTAGTCTTGTTCAATCTATAGAGACATTTATTTAAGAAACTCGATAACTCTTTTGGAAATCATAATTGAACTTTTTAATCATTTACTCTCTTGTCATAACAATTACATTTTACAATGCATTGGCCAACGCATTCCTCCTAACATTCAATAGATGTTACAATAATAGAAAATTTGAAACCTTTTAATTTTGTCAATAATTACGTACACGAGTGGGTGGACTCTATTGTTTTCAGCTAATATTCTCTTTTAGCTCTACATTGCTTTGAATTTAGTCGTGAATTATTATTTATTAAGTTTCATGAAATTCATTGGTTGAGAGATTAAAATGACAAATCAAACAAATAGTAGTTTTATGTTAAACTTAACTTTATTAAAAAGTTATTAAAGTATATTAAAAAGTAAGATTTGAATTTATTTGAATTAATCAAATTCTAAAATTATGGTGAAATATTATTTTTATTTATTAAACTTGATATTAATTCTCTTTGAATAATCTATTAAATGCCAGTAATCAAGTTGAGAATACTCATGATAACCTTTTTTCAATAATTCCAAACTTAATCTTAAGGAATGGAAACTCTTTTATGAAAACCTAGTAATTAATATTGATTACTGTATTTATTTATAGTATCAAATCAACCATTATTTAACTCAATTTCATAAACTGAAAAATGTTCAAATAGTTATGTAAATTTAAAATATGATTAATGATGTGAGAAAATTAAATTTCATTCACTTGATAACAAGCATGAGAAATAACTGACTCCTTCACTTCATTTATATGATTTTAGGGTTTTTCATAAGATTATTCCTCAATTCTCTACAGTGTCGTATCGAAAGGTGGGGCATAGGGGGGTCATTTGTCCGCAATTTCCATGAACTTAAAGGAATTTATAAGAAAATTAAAAAACTTAGACATAAACAAAAAACACATGGAAAACATGTGAAGTTTAATACACGTGTGTTCGTTGCATAATTACAAACAAATTATCATAATTTTCTGATAATGAGCCTATAGAGACAAGACTGCAATTATTATCTCATTTTTATATGGGATTTAGTATGCATTATAAAAAATTTCATATTCTAATATATACTCATTCCCTTAATAATTACTTAGACTTAATTCATTTTTACAAAGACCTTTGCAACTGATAGTACAGTATCGTGAAAAAAGGTTTATTGGTTAACTTTATCCAAACGCTATCAGCCAACCCAATACCTAAAGCATACTTACCTGCAAATTGAATATGTTTTACACACAAAGTATAGCCTTCATAGAATACGAATCGAAAGTTTACTCTGTAAAGCTCTTCATATTCAAAAACATATCCCATAATTTTGTAAAAAAGCATGCTTTGAGTATTGGGTTAATTGATTGGTTAGGTTAGGTTAGGTTAGATTGGATAAAGTTAACCAATAAACCTTTTTCACGATACTGTACTGTACATACAAGAAATAAAACCTACAATAAAATCTATGCTTGAGCTTCTATAGTCTTATCAATAATGACTATAGAAGTTGAAGCATGGAATTTATTTCTTGTATGTAAGCTTTGCATTTAAGACACTATTGTCGCTACATGTTCAATGATCTTAAGTATATTAGAATATAGAGACATCAGTGTTTAAAATGTGAAGAGTTAAAGTGTCAAATTCGTTCCAAAGGCAAGCTTACAATAACTAGTTAGTATATCTAGCTTTATCTATTATTTTAAGCTCAAATTCTTAATTTCTCAATTTCTTTTCTTTAATAGAGTTTGTGATCCACCAAATACTGCACTGCTTCACATCATTATTACTAATATATTCAAGACTTTGATGTATGAATGCGAGAAACTAAAAGAAAAACTAATAAATGCATTAATAAAACTTTCTTTTAGACTATTGAAAACTCAATTATTAATATTCATTGATTTTTTAAAAATGTTGTCACTTTCAAATTTTGAGATAATGTTGAAAATCTCACAATTTAATGTCCCAAAACTTATTATCAATAAATAAAACAAACACTATTTTCTTTTGATTAAAGGTTTCCTATGATTTCCATCTAATACGAGTCTTAACAATACACGAATAGTTAACACAGTATTATTCGTAAATGTTTTCCAATAGAAAGCATTGTAAGCATTTGATATGCAAAAATCTCTAGAGCATATTTAACTTACTCACAAAATAGAGCAATAAGTGTTTTAATGCAAATATATAATGTTTTCTCTATGAGGGAGAAATACTGTACTAATATTTTTTCCCTCTTATCAAATAGTAATATTGAGTTTATTTCAAAATCCTATTCATTTTGCGAAACATTTCAGAATTTTTGACTTTTTTTATAGATTTATTTTGCGAATTCACCCCTAGGTTTTCATTTGCTTTGTAGAAATGCACTTAAAAGTTGGAGTTTTAGAGTAGACTATTCATTGTGAGTCTGATTCTGGCCTGACCCATCCGATTACTTAAGATTGCCTTGTAACTTAAACGCTGTTGTAAAAATCTTAGCTTCTTCTATACGTTACAAAAAACAAGTAAATTAGTGTATTGTAAAACAGAGAGAAAAAATGTCTAAATAAAAACAGAAAGATTGTTTTGTGACAAAGCAAATATAATTCAGTTAATGTTTTCTCACTTTTCATAATGATTCTTATGTAAACTAAATGATTGTAATTTTTAGCAGAGCTTAATAATAGGTCTCAAATGAAAATGAACAGAGTTACGATGGTTTGAATTCTCAAATGTTCGAAATAATATTCTTCATATTTTCTCAAAGAGTGATATTAGAGGGGCGTGGCATATATGGGTTACAACAACAAAGTATCAAATGTTTAAATGAGCTGAGTTATTGACTTGTGAGTTATGAGAGCTCAGATTTTTAGCTAGGTTAGTTTAGGTTAGCTAAGCTTTTATAAACCATGCTTATTGTTTTCCAACCTAATACTTAACTCAATCTAACGTAACCTAATCTGATTGATTGAGCCCGGCCCAGCTCGCTATCATTTATAGCTGTTAGTTTATTGTGAATGAATTATTGAGTACAGTGCAGATTTCAACTATGCACAAGGAATAAAGGTCTCCCCCTCCGACAATTTCTCAAAATTGCCTGAATACATGCTTACCACCTATAAGAACCTCTGGTTTAAAAAAAATTTCACTCTTGATATTTAATATAATTATATCTTCATTTTGTTCACATATTCAGCGTTTGACTTGCCAACATTGGGGATTTTTTCATTATTTTCCACGAAATCAAGGACTTAGAAACAGTTTATATCGAAGTTAACTTTTACACTTGGATTTTACTAATTTTTAAATAACAGATAAAGCATTAAAAAACTGCGCGTAACAAATGTCTGGGGCAATATCAATATAATTTTTAAAGGTGCTCAATATGACCACCTTCTGCACTAAGTTAAAACGTGAAATCCGCTGAACATACTGAAACATGTTGGGTGATCGAAGCACAACAAGCAGTAATACTCTGTCGGAGTACTTCCAGATTTTCTGGCTGAGTCACATAAACACGAGATTTCATACATCCACAAAACATTTCTTTAATTGACTTTTACTTTTGAGTTTATTTTACTTTAAATTACTTCTTTTTAATTGAATTCTGTTATTACTATTAGCATAACAACAACTCCATTTGAAGGTCTAAGCGTAAGAGGAGCGTTAGCAAAATATTTTTCATCTAAAGGGCTTAACAAATATAAGTACTAAATTTCATATAAGATCAGAGCTGAGTCACATTGTCTTCAAAATTTCAAAATATCAGACATTGCATCTAAAATTTTAGGCTAAAAAACTGAACTTTTTCTCAATATTATGATAACAAACATTACACACAATGAGTATATGAATGAAAATGATATAAACAGTGCAAAAACTGTTCAAACTCTTAGCTTGAACCTTGAGAAGAAATGTTTTACTAATTTTGAAGGCTATGTAACTCAGTGCTGATCTTATATGAAATGTTGATTTATACTTATATTTGTTAAGCCCTTTAGATGAAAAATATTTTGCTAACACTCCTATTACGCTTAGACCTTCATTTGTTACGTAATGCAGTTTAATATGAACTTCTTTTAAAAAGATATTCATTTATTATAATGACATTCCAGAATTGTTTTGAATATGTTCTTCTCCTCTTTGAACAACTTTCGAGAAGTTGTCATTTTTATTTCGCATTCATGTTTGAATAGAAAAACAAAATTTCAAACTATTCTTATTTTATGAAAGTTTTAAAATCTGGACCTTTAACGAGTGATGTTTAATGTTTTCTTGTTTCATATGATTTGAGCCTTTCTTAGATTTGTCATTTGATAACTTTAATTAAACATTTGTTATGGAAATGTTGCGAAATATATCTGATAACATTTGGTTTAGTCTATCATTAAATTATAAATAAAGGAATTAATCTCAAAACTTGTAATTTTTCATTTAAAGCTCGTAATAGCACATAAATGAACGAGAGATTAATAACATGACATAAATACATGATAAACATACTTATAATTAATCATTCTTTTACTTAGTCTAATGACACTAAAATTTGAAAAGTATTCAGAATAAACAACATATCAAGTGATTAAATGGGATCCGTTTCAAACTTATATCTCTATCAAAACAAAATTGAAGTTATTCAAGATCTCAAGTTACTAATTATCCGAAAAGTGATGCAAAACATAAGCCCATATACAATACTGTATGAAAGAACAAATTTTTAACTCTTGTTTGAATGAATTTACAGATTTGTCATTTCTATCTGTATGACTGGTTTGACTATAAAGGATATTATATTATTTGAATCTGATTATTGCTTACTTAATAATTCATTTTAAATAAGACTCTAAATATTTTATATATTCATTTCATGGCTGGTTTTAAGAGATTCAAGTTCACAATTTTTGACTACATTGTAGTGAATTAATTATACATGTGCATCTTGAAAAATACTTGCCCCGTATCCACCCGCAACCCGCAGAGAAATAATTGCGGATACCCGCAAAATACCCGCATTTCGACATCATGTGTTATTTGAATGCATTAAATATGAAACTATAATTGAAATTAATGACTCCTTTTGCTTGTTTTCACGTCTTGTAAGAAACAGTGATCATCTGTTTCAACTAAATTAAATTTTTGCATTTTTTACAGTTTTTAGAGTTCAATAAGCATTGAATTTATGCGGGTATACCTCTAAAAATCTTTACACCCGCACCCACCGCACCCACGAGCTTTCACACCCGCACCTGAACTAAATCATGCGGGTACCCGCCAATACCCGCAAAAACTCACAGGTGATATTATCAATCAAACCATTTTTTGTGGAGCCACTCGTTCTTGAGATACGCCTACTTTTCAAAATATTAAAGTTAATAAATGTTCCACATGACCACCTCTCACAGCCTGATACAAGTCGAGATGATTTATTTAATTTTGTTTTATTTTGCTTTATTTTACTTAAAAAATTAAGTAGGCGTATCTCAAGAATGGGGAGTCTGGCTCCACAAGAATGGTATGATTCGATTCGTCTCGTCGAGTTCTATCGATTGCACCTATTTTCATATTTGTATGGTGTCGCGCCCTCTTAAGTACATCTCAATCATAAATTTTTTCAAAACACGATTTTGTCAATTCTTAATCCATATACGAAACTTTATCTCAAAAATGTACGGTAGAGAAAATCAAACATAATATATTTAAAGTGAAAACTGAAAAACAATGTAACTGCACTTTTATTGAGATATTATTGGGTGTACGGGAAATAGGTTTCTTTTTTAAAAGTATAATAAAATTTTATTAGTAAAAGATAACTTTACAAGGTTTTCAATTAACAAAACTATATATTTTGAAGAAT
>JAQFZT010001799.1:0-13633 GCA_034696325.1 Camisiidae sp. | reverse complement strand
TTGCTTTACTTAAATATACAGTATAGTTACACTTTTTAATCTACAAATTAATAATTTTTCAGATCAAAAACTCAATTGTAAGATTAAAAATTTTCTTTTTAATGTCTAGATCTGTACACTTCAATGTACAGATGAAGGTCTGATCTGTGGCATGTACAGAGACCTCCAAATCTGTACAATACAGATCAAATCTGTACATCTGGCAACCTTACCTGTACATGGAAAGTAGTTTTTTGTGATTTTCATTTCTATTTAAATTTATTATTAGAGTTACAGAACAACATTTAAGAAAAATAAAAACTATTAAGTAAATTTAAAAACATCTTGTTTTGGGTTAATGGACTTTTTAAAAATTAAGAATTATCAGCAATAAACATATCATAGCAATGCTATGATAGCATTAATATGAAAGAAAAAATCTCCAAATTTACCAAAATTATTGGTTTATCTAAAGCAACAAATGTGTTGAAACTATATTACTGTACATATTTGACACAACTGTCACACATTTTTAGTATTTGAATGTATTTAGAAAATATTCTTTTTAATTTATTTCTATTAAATATCATTATATGAATTACAAAATATAACAAATAAAGTGATAAATACTTTAATGTTTAAAAATAATTTCAAGAAAGTTAAAAATTATTAAAATTACTCTGTAATTTAGATTTTGCGAAAAATTAAAATTGAAAAATTGAATAATATTTTTCATTATGATTATGAACACAATTGAGAAAGATATGAATCCATTAATAAATAAATATATTGTTGAATTTCAAATTAAATTTTAATTCAGACCACAACCTTTTCAAAAATTACATAAATTTTAAGGATTCAAGACAGGCGGGTCGAAGTAAACATTACATGTTCCTTTGCATCTTGCATCACAATATCCGCCTACTATTACGACGAAAGGATCAACAGCTTTATAGCGACTCATTCCATCTCCGGAGCTACAAGATTCACCATCAGGAATATAATTAGCATGCTGTATGTATACAAATCCTCCAGCACAAAAGCCATCCTCAATCAACCCATGATGAGCTATAAATTCGTTACCTGATAACAATAAAAATAAATTTTTATTAACCTCAAAATAGTAATTTGGGTTAAAACTTTTTAATTTTACCATCTATTCGGCTCCTATAGGTTTCCAAACTTTTAAAAGTTTTAAGAATTTTCGTTCCATCTTTTAGGGTGATGTTGAAGGCCACATCTTGAATAAGGCAAGAGTTTGCGTTACACTGAACATCCCCTTCGAATGTAGTTAGACGTGTCATCTTCTTGATATTGGATTTCTTGTTTTCAACTCCACATTTGCATTTGTATTGTTCATCAATTGTTATGTTGGCTGAAATTTTATTTTCATTTCATAGTTAAAAATAGAAGTATTAAAAATGTTACTTAAGTAGTCGGGTTGGCCTAAAAAGTCAGGATTGAACAGAGGATCCGAAAGGTATGGAGGGTTTTGGTTATAAATTCACCCGAATTACTATAAAGGCTAAAAATCTTGAAAATAACACAATACCTGATTTTGAGATGTATTACAACATTACTATGTCCTTCATTACATTACAAGTTATAAATTCTAAAAAACTCTTTAATTTTTTTTGCAATCGAGTGGCTCAGTAATTGAGTGGGCCGGGTTTGACCTAAAAATTTTGCTTATTTTTTATTGGACAACGAACCAAAAAAGTCAGGTCGAGGTTTTTGGGCCTTTAAAAAGTTGAATAAAAAATGGATTTAAATATGATTTAGAGAAATTGTATCAATATTTCAATATTATTGAAGTAATTAATTCCAACTTTATTTATTTTATTAATTCTCAAAATGATGAATTGAGTAAATTGAATTTTACTGCAATACAAAATATTTTCTCATTTAAATATTATTTTAAGTGAATATCTATTGTGGTCCATAATTAAAATTTTCTATAATGTTTGAAATAGAGGAAAAATATTTGCAATTTATTATAGATCATTTAATTACTTACTGAGTGACCCCTCCACGTAATGAAATAATGAAATAATTTGCAAAAACACTACAATTAATATAACTATATTCATTATGAAAATCTTTCCAACTAATTTCAATAAACACAATATATGTAGATTAACAGATTTTATACTTTTTAAGTGAGTTAAATTTATTCTCTCATCCAATAAAATTTTTAATAATTAATTGCCTTTTATTTTCAAATTGTAAATTGTGTCGAAACCTTAATCTATTTCGAAATATTACAGATTTTCAGAATATGCATCTAAATGGAAAATAGTTTTTGTTATTTTCAGTTCTATTAATTCAGTTCAGTTAATTTTATTATATGAGCCACAGAACATAAAAAGAAAATAAAAACTACTTAAAAACACCTTGTTTTGAGCTGATGGACTTTTGATTTGAACTTTCTATTTTATTTTATTTTATAAGTCACAGAACGACTTTAATTGGTTTATGTTTCTAAATCTGCAAATCTGTTTTAACACTATTATATACTAGTATTTAACACAACTGTGTTCCACATTTTTAGTTTTTGGATGTATTTGGAAAATATTCTTTTTAATTCGATCCATTATCACAGCATTTATTGTATTTTCGTATATTTTTGTATTTACGTAATTGAAGTTTCTTAATATTTTTAGAATTTATCATTAATCTTAGGTTTAAAGTTATTAAAATCCCTTACAATGTATCCTTATATTGCGTAAAAAGCTATTAAGTATAGTTTTTTACACCGAAGCTTTTCATTCAAACAAATAATTGTATAATTAATCATTTTAATAGATATGAATAAATTTAGTATAAATGTTAAGCTCTGTAGAAACTAATGTCACCGGTAATACAGTTAACCGATGAAAGACATGCATTGATCCAGTGATAAATCCAGTAAAATATGAGGGTAACATACAAATTGAAATTTTAATGAGTAATAGCATTGATTAGTGATTATGAGTTTTCAAACTCTTATGAATCCGCATTACTTCCGGATTGATGGATACATGTCTTCCCCCAACTAATTGTACACATGTTTCACCAAAAGTAACAATAACAACAACGTCTCATTTAATGTGTATCAAAGTTTAAAACTTTGTTTATATGAATTAGGACTTTAGAAAAACATTTACTTATTGGATATTATTTAAAACGTTATTAAAAACATTATTAAAAACATTTTTAAACATTGCTTAGTTGTCTCAACACCTATAAGAAAGTGAACTGTTTATAGTAAGTTTAGTAAAAGAAAGTTTAGTAATAGTAATAGTAATACAGTCTAACTTCGTTATAGTGACTCCGCTTACAGTGAATCCCCGCTTATAGTGAACGATACTTTAAGAACATAGTAGCGAACGCATAGAACCCATTGTAAAACTAACGGTTATAGTGAACCCGCTTTTAGTGAAAACCTGGATATAGTGAAAGCTTTCTTTTGCAGAGATAGAGTAAATCATATATATTTATAGTGAAGAAATTTTTTCAAACTGTAAATATTTTGTTGATACAATCGAAAGTTGAAATAACCGTTGAATCGATTGATATCAAAACAAATAATGCCAAAATGACTGCAAATAAACAAAAACGTAATCCGATTTCATTAGAAAAAAATTAAAAATTATTAATTATCTGGAAAATAAAGTAGATAACAAAGAAATAGTAAAGAATTATGGGTTAAAGAATAAATCAAATATTTATCGCACTTATGAAAACAAAAATAAATCAATGGCTATCGCAAGTAAATTAAATAATAAGAGAATCAAAACTTTTAAACGCAATCGTGGCTCGAATTATACTGAAGTGGATAACGCGCTAATGCTTTGGTTTCAAACAAAGACGCATGGATCACATCAGACCTTTTCGGGAAAATAATGCTCAAACTTAACGAAATTATAAAAAAACAAAAACGAAATATTCTTGTAATGCTCGACAAATTTTCAAGTCATCCAAAACTCAATTTTACGAATATTAAGCTAATGTTTTTCCCACCAAATAATACATCAAGATTACAACCACTCGATGCTGGCATTATAAGGAGTTTCAAACAGCGTTTTAGGAACCAAATGATTGAATACATTGTTGAAATATTAGATGGAAATGGAGATCGAGATTGTAATGCAGTCGTGAAAAGCATAACACTTCTGAAAGCAATATATATATGATGGACTTAAGCATAAAATCTATCCCTAAAAAGTTTTTCTTTAAATGTTTTGAAGAGTGCGGCATCACTTTTGAATATCGTAATTCAATTAGGGATGAAATCATCGAAATAGTTGAGGTGTTATATGCAGAAAATAATTGGGACTCAATTAATAAAAGACTCAGTATTGGATTCAATAATTTTGATGATTTTGTTTCCCTCGATAACGATATCATTTGTCGAGAAGAGCCTTCTGACGAAGAAATTGTGAATATTGTGAGATCTTTGGCTGAAACAAATTATTCAAGTGATACAGAAGTAGGCGAAATTTATAGCGATTCTAATGAATGCAATGAGAGCCCGAAAGTTCCAACAAATACTGATGCACTGAACGATGTCTATGCATTGAGACTATATTTGGGATCACTTACAGAAGTTGATAATAGTTATTATGATTTACTTACTAAATTTGAGAATTTAATCTTAAAAAACAAGAAATCCCAAAAACAATCGGTTATTTCAGATTATTTTATTAGAAATGATCAATAAATGTTTGAATTACATGTATTTCTGATCTATTAAAAGCATTTCTATTCAATTAAAACACTTTTTTACTTGAGAACGTTTATAGTGAACCCCGGTTACAGCGAACGCTTTCTGTGGAACCAACTGATTCACTATAAGCGGGTTAGACTGTAGTAGTAATAGTTTTAGTAATAGTAGTAATAGTTTAGTAATAGTTTAGTAATAGTAAGTTTAGTAAGTTTAGTCAATAGTAAAAAGAATAAATATAGAAAAGATGAGTTAACTGTCATTGTATAATGAGATTGATTTAATTTAATATTTGAATTCAGTTATTGAGAAAAACAATTAAATTATTTACATAACTCTCGTGAGAACTGATGGAAGAACATATTGGCATCTTTTGGAGTATTAGAATATAAGTTTTGGCTGTTTTCTCCTCAAAGGCTTTTCCAATTTTATTTTATTTAGAAAACATACAAAATACTGACATAAGCGACTGAAAATATTGACTAAAAATTAAATCATTTTTTGATTATGAAAACAATCGAGAAAGATATGAAGCCATTAAACTTGATTGTCTTTTTTGAACTTTCGCTCTAAACTATTAATAACAGGTAAATCTTTTGCCAAATCAATAAAATTAGAGGGAACTTCTTTAGCACCTTTAGATATTGAACTTATATCTGATTTTATATCTTTAGCCAATAACCATGTCAAATGCGGAATTCTGTGAACATTTACAAAAATAACTTAAAATTAATTCATGAGTTTAAAATTAGAGGATAATCGATAACCACATTTTCAAATTATTCTTATGAATTTGATATCAGAAATATTTTAAAACATTTTATCGTAATAAAAATAAATGAAACCTCAATATTATAGGAATTGGAGTTTTGGGCTGGATTACGCCTAAATCCTTCTCTCCATAATCTCTAATCCACCACTGCTTTAAACCGAAACTTTTATTAAAGGAAGAATAGCTTACAAATAATATTAATAAATAATTAACTCTAAAAAATTTCGAGTTTCTCGAAATCATAGCTTTCATTAATGTAATATTATTGTTGATAACACATCCTATTTCTCTTAAATTCAATATCCGCTAAAAACATCTACAGCTATGCAACAGAAAAATATATGATCACTCAATAGCTACAGAAATCATTTCCCGGATCTTTAATTTGAGACGAATTGAGTTTTAAAAAAACATTTCTGAAAATCTCTGTTATAAATGTTTTCCTTATTTAAATAAAGAGTAATGAAAGGAGAAAATGATGAATCAATCTCTTATCTTCATTAGAATCATTTAATAGTTTAAATTTTTTTAGCTAAAAAATGTTTTTTTCACATTGTTTGATACATTGGGGGTTTAAGTAATAAAAAACTTAATTATAATTTAGAGAAAACTCAAATTAGTGCGTTTTCGATAATAAAGTTGCATTAAATTGTTGATGTAGTTGTTAAATATTCAAAATAATTAAGGCTAAAATATGTTGAGGTTAAGCAAAACAAATAATGATTACTACTTCTAAACATATTTAATCTCCAATTGATTTATTGTCAAACATTTTCTTAGGTTTTAATGAAACCACACACGGTTATCAATTTTATATATGCAATAATTGTGTAAAACTCATGACACTTGTAAATGTTATCAAAATTAAAATACAGTCATAATTTACTTTTCTGGTGATATATTCAATAAATAATAGTTGTTTACAACTCTTTTCCAAGAATTGAGAAATTTTTAGGAAAAAAATGAGATTTTAAGAACTTTATTTTCACAGGATTATATTATTTTCACATTAATTCCATGATATATTACGTGCTTAATAGTCAATTGGATAAGTGAATTAGTGGTTTGTTTATTAGCGATGACAGATCAAAACACTGAGCAAAATCATGTACTATACAAGAATCACCTATACAGGTGGTCAGTCTATTTTTATAACTTTCATTTGTCAATCCTTCTATACGGCTATTCGTATGAAAATTGTTAACACCCGCGCCCACACCATGCTGGTACCCGCAAATGAGTGTATCCGCTGCACATGTATATTTAAGAAAATATTAATATTAATTCTATTACCATATTTATTGTCTATGTTATCAACTAATAATTTAACCTTTATTTTGAAGTCAGTGTGATTCTCAAGTTGAGTAAATGTGGTCGCAATTAAATGTTTTTTCAATTGCAGTCTCTAAATTACTACTTGTAATTTTTAAATCATGTTATGGTGAAAATATAATATTAAGTGTTAAAAACAATATCACAAACTTAAAAACATATTGAAGTTTTAAATTGAAGTACGAGTGTTGGGCAGGTGCACATACGAACTAGTGGTCATCCCGAAACATTAAAGAGTCATCGCCTGTACATGGAAAGTAGTTTTTTGTGATTTTCATTTCTATTTAAATTTATTATTAGAGTCACAGAACAACTTTTAAGAAAAATAAAAACTATTAAGTTAATTTAAAAACATCTTGTTTTGGGTTAATGGACTTTTTAAAAATTAAGAATTATCAGCAATAAACATATCATAGCATTAATATGAAGAAAAAATCTCCAAATTTATCAAAATTATTGGTTTATCTAAAGCAACAAATGTGTTGAAACTATATTACATATTTAACACAACTGTCACACATTTTTAGTTTTTGAATGTATTTAGAAAATATTCTTTTTAATTTATTTCTATTAAATATCATTATATGAATTACAAAATATAACAAATAAAGTGATAAATACTTTAAAGTTTAAAAATAATTTCAAGAAAGTTAAAAATTATTAAAATTACTCTGTAATTTAAATTCTGCGAAAAATTAAAATTGAAAAATTGAATAATATTTTTCATTATGATTACGAACACAATTGAGAAAGATATGAAGCCATTAAACTTGATTGTCTTCCGGAAAGAAGAGATTTGTAAGAATGGACAGGAAAGAAATGGCTTTGCGGTAACTCATTATGCAGGTTATATAAAGTTATCAAAATATTTGACACCAAAACTTTAAAATAAAATTCTGTATATATAACCAGTGAAATCCAACTTCAGACTCAAATTAGCGCCAAAAGTGTTGAAATTTCAAAACATTTTGACTTTATTTTTGTTAAACAAATGGGAATCTTAGATAACGTTATTTATTGTATGTGTATAACTGTATTAGAATACATTTCATCAAAAGCCTCCAGTTTTTACAGTTTTAATTATTAATTGTATTGATTATTTCATTTTTTTTTTCATGTTGATAATTTATTAAAATTCATTTGCTATTCAGGTATTCACTGATTCGATCCTGAAATAATTAAAATGACATTAAATTGACTTAAAAACTAAAGGTTATGATTAGACCCCTTTAACATATGTTTCACTAGAATAGCAATAAGTATAGAATCTCTAATAGTATAAAATTAACAGTTTCCCTTCAAGGTAGCGCTCAATTCGAATCTGAAGTTGGATTTCACTGGTTATAAATTAAATTGAGCTTCAAATTGAACGAATTAAACTGTAGACCATTTCAATCTTTTGTATTTCAATATTGCGAACTTAAATGCTTAGCTCAAAAATAAATTAATTATAACTTTCTCATAGTCGTTCGACTTGGCTCAATAAGCTTAACAAATTGGCAATTTTGAATTTATACTTAGTGGGAGTTTATATTTTTGGGAGTTCTATACTGTTTGTTTTAAATGTTTTTAAAAATGCTTCTTTGCAAATTAGCTCATATACACGCATAATGTAACGAACATTGAGTTACATTGTTTATGTGTGCGAACTGACTAAATAGATTTGATCGGCAGTTCACGTTCTTTCCTAAAATGCAATTAAAGTTTTTAATGTTTAAATAATAATTAAAAAAGATAAATTAGATTAGATAATTAAAATCAAATCCTAGCATAAATTCCAAAATAGCTGTTATTGATAGTCAAATAAGAAGAGTTATGATTTTTAATGGTAAAAAATTTGATAAAGAAATATCATTTGTAAAGAGAATACTATTAAATAATGGCTATCCGATATCTTTCATTAAATCGAGAGTTGACATCTTAGCCAACAATGCCTCAATATAGAAAAAGAGAAAATTGACTTCAATATTAGTAAAACATTAACATTGCCATATATTAAAGACATTTCTGAAGCAACCGGTAAAGTGATCAAAAATGTAATAAATCATGTTTCGATTATTGCAACTATTATTTAGAGTTTAATTATAATTCAATCGTAAATATCTCTGAAGAAGACTTAAGAAGAAGTCGAAAACGCTAGGATTTAAAGACATATTAATTATTAATATTATGTTTACTTAATAATCATTAAAAGCTTTTTACTAAGTCTTAAGAGTTTAAGAATTCATTTAACAATCTAAATAAATATATTGTTAAATTTCAAATTAAATTTTAATTCAGACCACAACCTTTTCAAAAATTACATAAATTTTAAGGATTCAAAACAGGCGGATCGAAGTAAATATTACATGTTCCTTTGCATCTTGCATCACAATATCCGCCTACTATTATGACGAAAGGATCAACAGCTTTATAGCGACTCATTCCATCTCCGGAGCTACAAGATTCGCCATCAGGAATATAATTAGCATGCTGTATGTATACAAATCCTCCAGCACAAAAGCCATCCTCAATCAACCCATGATGAGCTATAAATTCGTTACCTGATAACAATAAAAATAAATTTTTATTAACCTCAAAATAGTAATTTGGGTTAAAACTTTTTAATTTTACCATCTATTCGGCTCCTATAGGTTTCCAAACTTTTAAAAGTTTTAAGAATTTTCGTTCCATCTTTTAGGGTGATGTTGAAGGCCACATCTTGAATAAGGCATTCGTTTACGTTACACTGAGAATCCGATTCGAATGTAGTTAGACGTGTCATCTTCTTGATATTGTTCTTGTTTTCAACTCCACATTTGCATTTGTATTGCTCATCAATTGTTACGTTGGCTGAAATTTTATTTTCATTTCATAGTTAAAAATAGAGGTATTAAAAATGTTACTTAAGTAGTCGGGTTGGCCTTAAAAGTCAGGATTGAACAGAGAATCCGAAAGGTATGGAGATTTTGGTTATAAATTCACCCGAATTACTATAAAGGCTAAAAAATCTTGAAAATAACACAATATCTGATTTTGAGATGTATTACAACATTACTATGTCCTTCATTACATTACAAGTTATAAATTCTAAAAAACTCTTTAATTTTTTTTGCAATCGAGTGGCTCAGTAATTGAGTGGGCCGGGTTTGACCTAAAAATTTTGCTTATTTTTTATTGGACAACGAAACGTCAGGTCGAGGTTTTTGTGGCCTTTAAAAGGTCAAATAAAAAATTGATTTAAATATGATTTAGAGAAATTGTATCAATATTTCAATATTATTGAAGTAATTAATTCCAACTTTATTTTTTTTATTAATTCTCAAAATGATGAATTGAGTAAATTGAATTTAACTGCAATACAAAATATTTCGCTCATTCAAATATTATTTTAAGTGAATATCTATTGTCGTACATAATTAAAATTTTCTATGATGTTTGAAATAGAGGAAAAATATTTGCAATTTATTATAGATCATTTAATTACTTACTGAGTGACCCCTCCACGTAATGAAATAATGAAATAATTTGCAAAAACACTACAATTAATATAACTATATTCATTATGAAAATCTTTCCAACTAATTTCAATAAACACAATATATGTAGATTAACAGATTTTATACTTTTTAAGTGAGTTAAATTTATTCTCTCATCCAATAAAATTTTTAATAATTAATTGCCTTTTATTTTCAACGCGTAAATTGTGTCGAAACCTTAATCTATTTCGAAATATTACAGATTTTCAGAATATGCACCTAAATGGAAAATAGTTTTTGTGATTTTCAGTTCTATTTAATTTTATTATATGAGCCACAAAATATAAAAAGAAAATAAAAACTATTTAATAACACCTTGTTTTGGGCTAATGAACTTTTATTTTACAAGTCACAGAACGATTTTAACTGGTTTATGTTTCTAAATCTGCAAATGTGTTGAAATACTATTATATACTAGTATTTAACACAACTGTGTCACACATTTTTAGTTTTTGAATGTATTTGGAAAATATTCTTTTTAATCTATATCTATTTAATATCATTTTATGAATTAAAAAATATATCAAATAGAGTATTAAATACTCTATAGTTGAAAAATGAATTCACACGATAAATTCTATCCATTATCAAAGCATTTTTTGTATACTCGACACAAAAACTCAATATTTTTGTATTTAAGTAATTGAAGTTTCTTAATATTTTGAGTATTTATCGTTAATCTTAGGTTTAAAGTTATTAAAATCCCTTACAATGTATCCTTATATTGCGATAAAAGGTATTAAGTATAGTTTTTTACACCGAAGCTTTTCATTCAAACAAATAATTGTATTATTAACAATTTTAATAGATATGAATAAATGTAGTATAAATGTTAAGCTCTGTAGAAACTAATGTCACCGGTTGTACAGTGTTCGAGTTAGCAAGTTCCTCGAGAAACTTTCTCAAGTATAAAATTTCTCATTGAAAAGATAGAAATTTTTTGTTTTTACCCCGTTAAATTTATATTTACTAATTTTTAATAATAAAAATAGAATAAGCAAACAATAAAAAGCATCCTCAGCAAACTTTTAGAGTCCCATAACCTGAACCTCCCACTAAAAAAAAGAATTCTTAATGATTTCAAATAGAGGTAAAACAAAAATTACGCCACTAAATTCATAAAAAAGCTAAAAAACTTCTTTTTAATCATAAAATCATATAAAATCAGCAATTTTTTAAAATAATTAACAAAACTAAGTGATAATAAAATATATAAATCAACACTGTGGTGTTATTTAAATAATTGAGTATTTTCCACTGTTGGGGAAACTTAAATGTTAATTTTGAAAATCCGGTTTGTTTCCAAAATATTAAATCTTTCACTGTTTCTTAATTTCAATATTATTGAAATATTTAATTTTTGAAAAAATTATTAAAAAGCTATTCTGGTGTTTTTATCCATTAAATTTACAATAAATTAACTATTTCACAATGATTTGTAATACTAAATTCATCTTGTTTATTTTAATAAAAATATCTTTTTAAATTAATTTCACAGGTTTATGTGAAATGGCTATATTTAAACAATCATGAACATCAATGGAATGTTCACACATTTCAATTATTTATATTGAATTTCGTTATGTTTTTAAATAACTCAACAATGTTCATAAATAATCTTATTAATTAAGACTAATTGATTACATGCAGTGAAGTCCAACGCTCGAGCGTTTGGCGCTCGGTGGTGAGCGCGAGCGTCGAGCGTTTCATTTTCCCCGAGCGTGAGCGCAAGCGTCTGACCCCCGTGCGTGAGCTTGAGCGTTTTTAACACCTGGCAATACATCGAAAAATTTTAAAAATGAGCAATTTAATCAAAAAAATTTATATCAATGAATAAAAAATTATTTTTAAACTCATGTGAACAGTTTAAGCATATAATATAAACATTTTTTGTTTTTTTGCTTCTTTAAATAATTTTAAAATGAAAGTTTTATTCTTAAACTACTCTTTTAAGATATGCTAAAACGCTCAACATGCTTGATTCCCGAAGCGCTAGCGTGAATCTGAGCGCGAGCGCTTTAAACTCAACGAGCGTTAGCGCTGAGGGCGCTCGCCTATGAACCCCCGAGCGCCAAGCGCTGAGCTTAACCATCACTGATTACATGTAATAAATATGACATTAAGACTAAGTTTATAATTTGATATTTTTGATTTAAAATTTTCATATTGTTGAGTCTCATTAAATATGAGAAAATTTAAAGTCTAATTTCCACAATAAAACCAATTTGATGATATTATTGTAAAAGATTAACTCTTATTTTTATAATGAAGTTCAATAACTAAAGCATTATGGGGTTTCTGCTGTAATATGGACCGCCCAGATCACGCCCACATTTTGCATACAGGGTTTTCGTGGGTGAGGAATTCAATGAAAAAAGTCTCATTTGTCGGAAACTAACGGTTCTCGAGATATTTGCGTTCAAAATCAATGATTTCCCATAGACGTAATGTTAAAATTTTTTTGTTTTTTTACATGATCAAAATTGATTCAATAGCTCAATCTAACCTAATCTAACTCATTTCGAAGAATTGAGAACATAGTTACCTCACATAGGTTACATAACCTTTGATCTGATATTTGTGATAATGTGGTTGGATCGCGCCTTCGGCGCGAAAGGGACGGCGCTTCGCGCCTATGACCCAAGGTTAGGATGCGCTTCGCGCAAAAGATGCCTAATATTTATTTATAGATGTTTCGGAATTTACATCTATGATAATTTTACCAGAGCCTAATTTGCATTATCCGGTGAATAATTAACTTTTAAATTAACTTTTTCAAGACTATTAATCATGTAAAAAAAATAAAAAAATTTAACATTACGTCTATGGGAAATCATTGATTTTGAACTCAAATATCTCGAGAACCGTTTGTTTCCGACAAATGAGACTTTTTTCATTGAATTCCTCGTCCTCGAAAACCCCTGTATGCAAAATGTGGGCGTGATCTGGGTGGTCCATATTACAGCAGAATAGCCAGCATTATAATATACAATACTGATTCACTCTAGTTCTATTCATGCGAAAGGAGTCATTTTTTTTAATTAATAATTCATCAAATTATCAAAATATAATTATTTTGTATGAACCTCCCATGCATATTTATAGTGAAGAAATTTTCTCATGATTTAGAAAATTATTCAAAACCTCGAACATTAAAGTTAACCGATGAAAGACATGGATTGATCCAGTGATATACTCAGTTGAAATATGATGAAAACATACAAATTGAAATGTTAATGAGTAATAGCCAGGCTTACCACCTTTTGCCTAAATGAAAACCGGACAAAAATGTATAAGGGTCCCCCTTTGTTTTTTTCAAGTTTTTCT
>JAQFZT010001798.1:0-13644 GCA_034696325.1 Camisiidae sp. | reverse complement strand
GTCACTAAAATGACAGAAAATTATTCAAATTTTCAATCGTTAACTAAAGGTGTATTGAAAAAACTATACGAAAATAAGAATTGTGGGATGATTTCAATTTTTTTTTCAATCCCATTCAATCCCATCAACTTAAAACTCAACTCCATTCCCATTCCCATGTTTCATGGGAATGGGAATGGGTTTCTCTTCTCTAATGCGAAATGAGCTTATGCTCTACACTAACGATAATTATTATAGTCTGCAGTTAACTTGAATAACTTGAAATTAGGTAATAGATAGACTTTAACGATCTCATCAAAATGATAATTGCAAAAAGTAAACCCCCGAAATCGATTCCTTATAACTTGAAAGTGCTGTCAAACATGAAACTTTGTTAACTAAAAGTTTCAATAAAGTTCAATTCACATTATTTATGATGCCATTCGATTAAAACTGGGCTCAACTTTTGAGAATTTATTCAATGACGAAATGTAATCATGAAAATGATTGTGTGGTGTCTCATGAAGTGGTTTTAACAGACTATTTGGATCTATTATTCTGATAAATGGAAAGAATGATAGGAAGAAAGTTGATTACACAGTTTCACTTCCACTTCATAAATAAATACTATTCTGATGCTCGTCAAAAGCTAAAGACTTCATTCAATTGTTTGATGTGTCAGATTTGTATGAATAGTGATGCAAATAATCGATTGAGTGCTTCTTTTCGTAAAAGCTCTCAAAAAGCAATCATCAAATTAATTCAAATTTTTCATAAAGACTTTACTGTATTCTCTAATTTATAACTAGTTTATTCCGGAGTCTTCAGATATTCAGAGAACAATTTTATCTAATCTATAGATAGAAAACTTGAGAAAAATATTTTGTATCCCATATCTATATTAAGATTATGGCTTATATTTGTATTTCTCTATTCTCAGTATATCTTCTTTTGATGACCACTTTTCGGAAATAAAGCTTTAAATATGTTTTTAAACATACAGAACTACAACTATTTATCAAACAACCAATGCTTTATCTATAAATCAATGTTTTTCTGTGAAAAATTCTATCAAACATTAAATTTATGTCATTTGTCTAAGAAATTTATGCCTAATTTTTAGCAGTAAAATCACAGCTTTTAATTATTGCAACTATTGCAATAACCTTCGTAACAATTGTGAGCAATTTTATGTAAAATATAAACTCTTCTGAGATTTTGTATTTAATTTTCATTTAAGTAAATAATAAAATTTAGCGCTTTTTATTTGAATTTTATGTGATTTTTGTGCTAAAAATTTGGCATAAATTTGATATATCGCTTGGGTCTTGATCGGCTGTGTATCTAGTAATAAGGTAATTTGATATAGAATTGAGCTTTAACAACAAAAATAAGTTACAATAATGACTACCACCACTAATCACAATCGTTTGATCTTTTATTAATATTTGGTCAGCAAATGAATGATAAGTTAAATATAACAAATAATAACATAATCTCTTATTTGTCGATAACATATTGTCGATAAAAATATTACTTGGATTGCAATACTGAACATTCCTCGAGTATTTTTTTGCTCACGTGTTCGAATGGAGGGAAGAGGCGTAAGAGAAGGTTTGGCTCATTTGCACTATTAGGTGAATCAAACAGAAGAATGAGTGGTCAAAATACCAAACGCTACTAGAAATGGTTGAACGGCGCAAATGCCTAAACACACAGGTTCTCCCAATTGATACCATCACATGAATGGATGCTCCGCGGGTTGTGTCACATACACCAACTCAACATAAACTGAGTGCAAGATTCTTACGTGAAACAGTGTTTATCAGTGCGCCCGCGAAGTAAGTCTTGTTTTTGACATCGAGTTCATAAGTTTAATCAAATCTCACCGATTGTGCTCTTTTTTGCTAACTTATAAATTAGTTGTCAGTTTTTTATTTCGAAAGTGTGTCTATAAAGCTTCACTATACAAAAACTGCTTCACTCATTCATTGGTAAATAAAAGCTTAATTTATGTTTTATGTGACACAACATATGTAAACAGAATTTATAATTAATAAAACTATTTTATCGAAACTTTCTAAAAAGGTGTGGCCGGCGTTTTGATATATCTTCAATAAATCAGATCTGAGATATAGTTAGTAAAAACCAGTTTTTGCTACAAATATAGAAACTTTGGTACCTCTAAGGAATTCGATTTAGTGCAAAAGTATTAATATCACTGACGAAGAATTCGATAACATATATTAGAAATAGCTTCAGTTGTCAGTTGTGTCACCGCATCGTTTGCCGCGCCTTTAATAGTACACTATATAATAGACTAGAAGCAGGTTATACTCTATCAATCAGATAGTCTTGAACTTGAAGCTCGAATTTTAAAGAGATCATCAAAAGAAATATTTCTAGATTAAAACCTGCTTATAAGCTATAGAGCCGGTTCTGTCCGGTGTCAAGATTGCACACGTCGCGTACATTCAAGAGATCTTAATTCTGAAAATCTCTAATAAGATATACGAAACTTTTTATTGCACAAAGTTTACTAAAAGTGTGAAATACTATTGTAAACAGTAAATCATTCATTCTATTTTGGTTCATACGAGTTGAATGATTCGCAACTGACACTTAAGAAAAGCTGTCTCAAGCTTGAGATCATTGATTTTAGTTATCGTAATATTTTGTAAATTCAATCAATTTTTAAGTTAAGAATAGATTCGAACTTATTATTGTTCAGTGTTATACAGCTTGATATAAGTTAATATTTGTAAGAAATAAGGGCTGTTAAGCCATTGATATGCCCATACAAACTAAACGATATAAAATACGACTTCTTCGTAAAAGCGAAATCGGACAACTTCTTATGTTATGTAAGGCTGAAGGCAGACACATGGGAACTGTCGAAGAAGTAGAATCTTGGCTTCAGGTCGACCCTTTTGGTTTTTTCATTGCTGCTGATGATGACGGTATGTTTGATTCATATTTACATAAATACAATTTATGCATTGCATTATAAATAATGTTTGAATATTTGAATTTGAAGTACTGGATCATAATAGAGTTTCAAATTTAATTACTCTATCTGTTATTCCAGTTATATTCTGCCACAAAAACATGTTTTAGTAATTGAATACTAGCTTATACTTAAACGCTATAACAACAAATTCATGAGTTTATTGCTCTTATACACGAAACTTTAAGAGTTTCAATTGCTTACCACTAATTCTATAATAGTATATAAAACTAATGGGTAAAGAGAGACTAATTGTCTGTTACGATTAGATTTAAATGCAAATAACTTTAGATTCAAATGACATCAACTATCATATATATCATAAATACTATATTTAGACATTTAATGGCTTTCATAGTTGATATGTAATAAATTTACATTTTTAGCGATTTAGTACTGCATACTTATGAAAGGATATAAACAGAATTCTTTGTGAGTTCTTTTTATTAATATCAGTCAAAATAAGTATCATTTGAAAAGTAATCCAGTTATTTATTATTTAAATAGAGTTTAAATATTTAACAGTTTATTCTCAACAAAAAACGTAAAATTACTTTATTTCTTATTACAAAACCTTTTTTCAAATACGTATTCATTTTTGATAAGGATTCAGAAGGATTTCACAACTCATAACCACTACTCAATGCTAATACTCATTAACATTTGAATTTTATGTTCTGAGTTTATCACTTGATCTGAAGGAATCTCTGCATAACTTTACTGGAGTAACAGTACATGCAATAATTGACTCAATTAGCTATTATGGATTATTTATTAGTGGATTCTATAATATATACCTTATTAAAAGTTCCGGTAATAAAATCGATTCATAGCGGAAAAAATGAATATTTGATGAGAAACTAAAACAGATAACTTTAAATATTTAGTTTTCGGAATACACTTTCTAACGTATCCGTGGAAAGAGTCTTAATATTGTAATTTATTTATTTAGTGTTCACTTATGCCAAATGACAAGATATAAGTTTGCACTAGAGATGATTTGCAACGAAGTGGCATTTGGGGATAAGGGTTGAGAGCAGTTTAAAACTTGAAGTTTACGACTTTATGTTAAACAATTGGATAGCAATAAAATATGAAATATATTTTAGATTCCATTGAGTGATTAAAAAAACAAGAATAGGGATGAAGGCATATATTTCATGAACTTGAATGCATTTCAGTGTGTGTTAAAAAGTAATACTGGAAAGATGTCATGTGCCTAAAGCAAAAATAGGTTAGCTGTGAGTAAATGTAACTTTATGTTAATGAATTCAGTTCATGAATGAAGTTTTGACTGAAATTAGTTCTGAAAATCCACACAAACTCTTATACTGTTTTAATCTATTGTTTAGGGAAAATACTTGGAAGTTGTTGTGGAATTAGATTAAGTAAATCTCATGGCTATCTTGGAATGTATGTGGTATGTGCTGAATGGCGTGGCATTGGTATAGGAAAGCAGATATGGAACGCTGCCATTCAACATCTCGGCTCACGAAACAATGGTCTGAGCGCTGTTACAGATCTTTTCCAATTATATCGAGATAAGGCTGGCTTTTCTCATGTCGCCGACTGGACGGTCGACTTGTATAAACTCGAAAAAATGCCTAAACTTTATAAATACTTTGGTTCGGATCACTCGGTTGTAAAAAGTGAAGACCAACTTTCGGTTTGTCGGTTACACTTAGATATGACTGAATATTGTACTGTCTCTATCTCTGCTAAGTTTCGCACAGAAGCCATAAATGAGACACTAATTTCTGAAGTGATCGCTTACGATAAGCGCTTGCATTCTTATGATAGATCCAAAATTGTTAGTCTAACACTTACTGAACCTAAATGTAGAGCAAGAGTTGCTTTATTAGGGGATACTGTGGTCGGGTACGGATGTATTAAACCTAATTTGCAAAACTTATGGATGATTACGCCATTGTATGCCAACAATGAATGTGTAGCGCGAATGCTTATGTCTGACTTGATCGGCAGCTTATCAATGCTCGAGTTGGATGAAGGAGTCGTATTGAAGTCTCCCAGTAATAATCATTCCGCGAAAAATTTGCTCAAAATATTTGGATTCGAAAAACAAACTTATAGTTTGAAGCGGTGCTATACTAAACGAGTCTTTGATGTGCCCACACATTGCATTTATGCTTTTCATACTTCTGTCTTTTGCACTGAATAATTCATTCACTCCTAAAGTTAATCCGTTCTTCCAATTTTATAAAACAAATATTATTATTGTATTGTACAGTCAAATTAGTTTAAATATAATTAGCATAATCTCACCATTTAACAGTTGGGATCGTCTGAGTTACAAAAGCTTTCAATTAAATCTAAAAATCTTCTAAAACCTCATTTCCACAACTATTTTCTTAAGTCATATAAAGTATTTCTCTAATTTGCAAAAGTATTTCTAAAATTTCTAGAGTTTTGCACTTTATTTCAGTATATTTAGAAACTTTAATATTGAAAATTCTAAGCTTTATTATGACAAGAAAATAATTAGTACTCAAAATATATAAAGCAATTTGAAGCCAGAAATCCCTGAAGAAACTGAAACTCTTTTAAAAGAAAAAGATTTGTTGATCGAAAGCTCATTATACTTGTATGTAATGATTAAGTAAATTTACAATTTTTTAGTTAAATATTATTATAAACTCCCATTTACTTAATCTGACTTTTGCATAGTTTAAAATTTTAATATTTGTTAAATAAGTTAAACAATTTTCGCGCATTTTTAGCGCAATTAATTTGAATTAATTAATTTGTTGGAATCATTTTTTATTGAAAATATGTTATCAATATATTAAATGCCGTTTAGCTAAAAATGTATGAACTCATTTTGTAACTAAAGCTAAAACTTCATTCTGTAAAAATGTTCTTTAATTATCTGTCATATAATGCATTTTATATAAGAAAGATTAAGTGATATTAAGATATTTGACTTTTATATACTTGTAATGAATTATTATGAAAGTTTTGGAAGAAAAAATGTTCTCAAAATAATCAATTATTGTTACTTAACAAAAGTTTTGTGACAACTTTTGAAATTTAAATGATGTCTAAAAAAACATTTTCTATATAAAATTCATGCAAAAACAGTAATGAAACGTTACAAAATATCATCAGTAATAAAATGACCTTTTTTTAATAGACAAGTTCTTGTATTGAATTACTTAACAAAAAATAGATGTTGCGATATTGTGTTCATTATTAGAGTGCATGTGTTGTAACCAAACATGCAATTGTCAATGTCAAGGATAGACTATCGGAGCGAATCATTTGTCCTACTTTTACCATAATGAAGACCACACCCGCTCAATGAATTGAATATCAATAAATTAGTTCTGGAAAAGTTAGTTTTCTTAGAGGGAGGTCTAAAATAACTACACAAATGACTATTATCTTTATTAATGTCTTCCTGTTCTTATTCCTATCTTATTCTTAATTATTCTACAAAAATGACAGAATAGTACAGGTATAACTAAATTAATGTAAAGCATACTTTATTATATCTTAATAACTTTATAAAAGTGTTTTATATTCCAATATTATGTTCAAAATAAGACAAATTCAATTTAGTTATACCTTTACTATTCCACCATTTTTGTAGAATAGTTAAGAATAGGAATAAAAATAGGAATTGTCTTATTATTTTGAGCATAATATTGGAAAACAGTCTTATAAAGTTATTAAGATAAAGTATACTTGAGATGAATTGCATTTCACAATTTTTAAGTCTTTCAATATGATAAGGTATTTGTGAACACTGTCTACAGTACAGTATAATGTGTCGCAACTTTATTATATTGAAAAACCACTAGAAAACACTGATAACCACAGAATATTCATTAAAAAATACCCTCCAGTTATGATTACTTCTATTCCTAAACTCGAATTAATATTTTCAGTATTAAACAAATATTTGAAAGGATCTGACTTTAAACAAATATCCTAAATGATTGTCTCGCCAATGATTTAAAACTGGTGATGTAAGCAAACAAATTTGCAGTATTGATTCGCTATTTCTGTCTGTCTGTTTCCATTTAATGAATGTCTGCATCCATTTACCCCTTCATCCTACACCCTTCACAACGAGTATCTGCATTCTGTTCAATTCCTCCACAAATACTGCGCTCAGAGATTTAGCTTTAGCCCTACAATTCAAATATTTACCTCATTCTAGAGGTTTTTGGTGGGCTATACAGCATATATTTCGAATTCGATGGAAATATATATAATGACTTCAAGACATTCTTAAATCCCGGAAAATTGAGTGATTAATACAGATGAAACGTCAATTTAAATGTTAATCAGAAATAACATAGATTTAAAATGAATATTGCGTAGCAATCAGTTTAATATTATGTAGTGGTTATCAATTCACGTGTAATTTCAAAACTCATATGTAAGTCTCAAGGCTATGTTTAGTAAGTCATTTCATACTAACTTATAGGCCAAAAAAGTTAGTTTTCATCGTTCAGGAAATTCATGAGAATTTGACAAAACTCATAAACACTTCTCAATACTACTCAATGCTATAACTCATTACTACTCTATGTTATTACTGATTAATCCATTTTCTATGTTTCCCTTATGTTTCATCTAAGTTTATCACTAGACCTGAAGGGATGTAAGACTCACTTATTTTTACTGATTGTAAGTAATTTTATAGCAAACGACTTGAGAGTTTCTTCAAATATCAAGTTTAGTAGAATTTCGCTAATAAGTTATATTGAAATCAAACATTTCAATAAGAATGCAGAGAAGGCCTTAAGTACTTTTACGTTATGTTTGTTACAGTGGATTCATGAATCACATTGAGTATTGTTAGGTTAGGTTAGGTTAGGTAGCGCGCTAAGCCGGGGGCCCACCCACGAGGGGCCACATACCCAAAGTCACATTAGCTGATTGAGTATATATATATTAGTTATTTCATCAATTCATAACATATGCATAAGTATTGTTATTACCCATCATTTATCAAACCCTTAAGTGTCGCATCATTTCAGGAATCATGAATTCCTGTCTTTAAGTAACTAACTTTACAGTAGGGGCTCAAAAATGAATTGTAAGACGATTACACGTCAATTCAGAGATTAATTTTGATTAAATTTCTCAAATTGATTAAACTTTTAATTTATATCATCTTTCAATACATGATCTCATTTTATTTTAATCACATTTAAGATGTCGATTTCTATACCATTCCGTTAGCTGATGAACGCTTATAATCAAAAAAGATATTGTAATTATTTGCGAAATAATTGCATAATTAATTTGACAAGAAATCGATGAGAAGATAGAGATTACTTTCAATGTTAATGACAACAGTTTTCTTTCGAACCTATATTTAAAAAGAGAAAAAAAATTCAAAATTCATATTTGATTACATTCTCAATGAAACTCGATATAAATATTCCAATAAAAAGCTTTTAACTTAATGTTAGCTTTGATTCTCAATAATCATTTGTTTGATAGTTTTTTGAATGTTCTGTTAAAAAGCCTTAAAAAGATCTTAAATTGTTTTGAATTAAAAGCTTAGCTATAAAATTGAATAACTAGTTGAATAACAAGTTAATTACATGTTTATTTTTGTGATAGAGAATCGCTGCCAAATAATAGCACAAGAGAACGATAGGAAAAGTGATGGAATGAGATGTGGATCAGCGAATCCAAAATAAAATAAAGGCATTTTCAGATTAAGCCAATCCAATAACATCGGAATCGTAGGAATTATGGAAAAATACAAGAGTGCTATAAATGTTAAGTGTAAATGCCATAAAGAAGAAACGAAGTCAACACCCTTCCGAATTTGGATACTCTGACACTTTTTGCTCAAGTAAATCAACTGAAACATATGAATCAAAATTAATGATTATATTGTTTACATTCTGCGAATAATAAATTACCTGAATATTATGCACAACTAAACCAGCGAGAAAAGACTGTATAAAAACCGAACACAATATATTAAAATATAAAACTAATTGTAAAAGTTAGTAAAACTTTTCAAACTTACTAAACTGCTTATGTATGCGATACCGGATGACAATATTAAAACTAAACTAAATAAAGGAATTTTTTTTAATTTAAATGATTGTTCGCTATTTTCAGTCGAAGTTTTCTTCGGTTTTGAATGACTAGTTGAAAATCTGAAATTTAGAGAACGATTTTTTAAAATTTTGTTGTAGACATAAATATCAAAATTAGGTAAATATTCTCACTTTAATTCCAAAAATATTAAGAAAGATGACAAAGCCATGAAAATCAAAGTTATGAAAACAATAAAGAAATAAGTGATGGAATACGCGGTTCCGAATAATACTATATAAAGAACTATGAGCTGAGTGTATGTCAAGTTTGATGTCATTGAATTTGTTTCCGAATAACTTTAATAAAAAGAAACAAATATAATAGATAATGACATAAAAAATGAAAATTGTATTGAATTATTTGTCTCATACTTTGAAAATATTGGGAAAGCAACTGAAGATAAGATGAGTATTCCATACATAGAAACTGATTTAATACTTTTCATGATAATAATCGGTTGTTGATAATAATAAGTTGATTGTCCTCTGAAAAAATGATTCTTCTGACAATCATTTGAACCAAGGTTTGGACTAGTCTGATGTGGATTATATTGATTGGCTAAGAGTGACAATAATATTGATACTATCATTGGTAATAAAATGATTCCAAAATGTCTTAAAATTTGACCCATAATTTCAGACAACGATGGCTTTAAATGCAATTTATAGCCACAGTCAGGATCTAGAATTAGATATAGAAGTGGCTGTTTATCACTAATAAATTCCTTTGGTTTGGGAGTATTGACTTTGAGCGTCATCTGAGCACTTTCGCCGCGTTTTGGATAAACAAATTTGAACTTATCTTCTCTATTCCAAGGAATTGAGAAATAAATATAACCCATTTTAGAGGCGGTCGAATAACAAGATAGTGTCTCTAAATTAATCCAATATGTGTGCCATATCTGCTGGAGTCCTACGAGACTCAAGTTGTAAAATGTTATCTCTTCACTAATAGCAATGTTAAGTATAGTAACGGGAGAGAAAAGCATTGTTATGCTTTGCCATAATGTCGGCATTACTATCCTTTTACTTCTCAGGCCTGTTGTAAAACGATCGGTGATTATGTTTATCGGTTGAATCGAAGGAGTGATTGCTAGAAGCAAATGACTGAACCCCATGTTTAAAAAAGTATTCGAAGCACTTCTGAATATTCGACGCTCAATGTCATGAGGATCTGATGGCATCAGCTTTACATATGAATGAAGATTCAGACCTCTATCACTGAATTGTAAAATAATTATATGAATATTATCTGAAAATTTTGATTCTTTTTAATTGAAAAAATTTGAATACCAGAAACTTATATTATTAAGTTTTGTTGCATTGCATGCCATAATCGAATCATGTTTATAAATGCCTTCAAATTGAATTATAATACTTTCTCTCCTCATTAATGGCAGTAAAATGTAATTTGGTTTTATGACCTGTTCAATCATATTCAATAACGTTAAAAAAATCATATTTCAAATTCGTTTTGCATTATTATAAATTCAAGTCAAGTAAAACCTTTGGTTTCACAATTCTCATGATTCGATCTCGACTTTCATTCCAATCTCCGACTGCGGAAAGAGTCGTATATTCAGGAATAAAAATCTTTGGGTAACTTTTCCCAAATGTTCTTTCCATGAAATGATATTTTATTATTTTATTGCGCTCTGAATTATTTTGAATTATTTTAAAGGAATGTTCATCCACGAGATCAAAGAGAAGTCTTGTAAGTTTGAGCACTAACTGTTTGCACCAAACGATGCAGAGATGATCAGTTGAGACCCAGACCTGAAACACAAATCTGGTTAAAATATATGAATGAAACAACAGAGAAGAACTGACATCATCGATAGAAGTGGTGACAATACTTAGATCGTTAATGAAGTCATTCTGCAATAAAGTCAGATCCGAACGAACCAACTTATCACTAAATCCTCCGCCAATTGAAATCACATTTATATGAGATAATTCATTACTTCTGTTTAATCGCCAATAATTCTCAACTTTTTTATAAAATAATATCATCTTTGAATCGATTGGAACAACTGAAAGGAAATTTATGAAAACTTATTGTTAAAACATGTAATAATCAAATAAAATACAGAACAAAAAATAGAAGATACAAGACCTGGAGATTTGTAAGGAGTGGCCAAAGTTATTATCACATCAATGCTTTTCAAATATGGTTTGAATTCTGGTAATGTGAACAAAGATCTAATAATAAGACCACCCTTTGAAACAAAATCAAAAAAGAGTTTGTGATCAAATCAATAAGATTTAATTGAATGTTTACATACAATTGAGTGACCGATTAATACCAATGAAACATCTCTTCCTAATCTCTTATATAAATCGATTATTTTGACCACTGATTCCTTAAGAAATTCGGTTTGACTTTGCAATTGATAGCTATTAATTCCAGATAATTCCTGAGCAAATGATAAAATTTGATTTAAAATTTAAATTGAGAATAATGTAAAGCTCAATACAATTAAGACAAACCTCATTAAAGTCTACTGAAAAATAATTTAAGTGAAAAGAAGAATAAGATTTGTGTGTCATTCGAAGTGCGACTGAACCCAAAGATCTGACCTTAAGAGCAAAGAAATATGAATATTATGAACTGAATGAATGTCTGAATACTTGTTTGAAACTTCCACTATTTCCAGGAACGAACACAACGGGAAATCCATTCAGTTCTCCAAGTCTTTAAACAATAGCAATAAACTATTAAAATCGTTTCCATAGTTATTATTTTTATTATACCTTAAAGTTTCTGCATATTGTCTGTTAAGTCAAGTAATTAAAGAAAACATCAAATAATGCAAAACCAATAATTAAATGCAATTAATTTGAAAAATAGCATTAAGTCATACCCTTCTCCATAAGCATATAGATTATAATGAGGGTATTTCTTATTTATTTGATTTTCCAAAGCAATCGGCTGTAAATAATATTATACAATAACAAAAGTTTTAATACTTTAATAGTTCTGTTAAAAAGTTAGTTCACTTACAATAAATTGTGGAAATTGAAACATATAAGTCATTTCACATCTATTTCTCTCATGTATTAATGTGTAATCAATTAATCCAATTAAAAATATAAATAAAACAATCAACAAAATAAATATTTTAAACGAAAAAATAAATGAAAATAAACTAAAAGACATGTCTAAGTATATGAACCATAAGACAAACTATTAAGATTTAAAAAATTGTGAAGTAGTCTTATATCTGTTCACTGATTGCATTAAATAAGACTCTATGCAATGATATATAGATGAGGCAAAAGGTATAAATATAATGGTGAAGTGCACTCATTCGTCGTTTCAAATTTGTTTAGAACCGCAAAAGCCATGCATTATCGCAGGCTATAAAATACTATAAACATTCAATACCACTATATCTTACGAACCAAATCATTCTTAACAATTAAATAATAATAGACTTCAATCAAATGATAACTAAATATTTTTATTAATGATAAGGAACATAAATACATGAACTTGTTATTAAAATATAAGGAATGATTAGAAATATGACTTAAAACTACTAAAAATGGATTAATTTACATAAGTATTAGAATTTGCGTAACTTTCCGGCAGAATTAATTCGAGTCTTTTTAAGTGAGACCATGTTATGCATCTTGTGTGCTGTGGAAGTGTCGACCATATCCTTGATAAAGGGATCTGTTCGAGCGATTTGCGCGATGGGACAGTGCGATCGCGTGTGAGCATCTTCTCCTGTAGCCCCACATAATTCACAAATATGTCGCATAAGTATAGGACACTTCACTTTACCAGAAAACAAATCTTTTGTCAAATGACTCGAAAACACATCCATTGATTCCCCATTTCTTCTACAGAAACCACAAAATTGTCTTTTATTCAAACGAGATGAGCTAACTCTTGATGAAGTGTCAGGTTTCAGTGTTTCATTTGAAGCAGTGATTGGGGCCATAGTTCTTGAACTCAAGTAATTCAAAGATTGATTGACATAATTATTACGATCATTCTGTTGAATGAGAGCCAATTGCATGATGTTTTTCTCGAAGTTAGTGTTTGTCTGTTCAACAAACAAATATCTATTGTTCAAATGTTTATAACTGTTGATTGAGTTGTTGCCTAAAAGATCCAAATTTTTAATGCTAAAAAAGTTATGATTCGATCATATAATTATAACATACTGTTATGATTCATTGAGAACTCAGTTCTTGATCTTTGGGAATAATAAGCCATGAAATAATCTTAAAACGCAAAACTTTCTTTTTCAAATAACTTGTAATAATCATATGAATCAAACAATTTATAATACTTGAGTTGAAGTCAATGAGTCTTTAAACTGATTCCATAGAAATATTTCTCTTTTATACTTATTTTCAGAATAATTTGATTAACATTGAAGTGTTAAAAGTATATTACATTTAAAAGGGTAGAGTTTGGGGAACTTCAAAGCCAATCAAATAACGCAAATTTGATAAACAAGTAGTCATTGATCTCGGATTTAGTCAACAAATACTATATTCAATGCTATTTCGTGGAAAAGAGTTTATACCCGTGTGAAAAGAAAACATAAA
>JAQFZT010001797.1:0-13646 GCA_034696325.1 Camisiidae sp. | reverse complement strand
TTCAAGTCTCCTCCCTTTTGCATACTGATAATACGCAAATGATCTAAAATTAAAGAAATGAATTGAATATTTAGCAGAATATACATCAATATGTAATTTTTACTGAGAAAAAACTTGATGATTGCGTAAACTTTTAAATACTATGTTTTGATAACTTAACAATGATATTGTTTACGAAGAAAGCAAATGAGTGAACGATTATAGTTTAGACAATACCTTCTTCATTGACCCAAACCAAGAAAGTTTTAGCGTCGTTGTGGTATATTCCACGACCAGTTGGCCAATAGCGGCAAGCATTAGCTGCCTGAAGAAATCTGTTTTCAGTAATAGAAAACATAGTTTAAAAATTCTTTCTATCAGATTATAATCAATTTTGATTTATGATTCAATTAAATCAAATTCAAATTAAACTTATGACTCGAATCAATACCTGTCGCCTTCCTTGAAGAGGAAGTGGTCGTCAATAAGTTGTTGTTGGGTTTTCTTATCCATACCAGTCAATGGATAGTAAGTACCTTTAAGTTCGCCTTCCATGCTGTTTAGTTGACCCTTTACTTTATCTTCCATTTCTTTGTATTGCTATAAATAGAAATATAACACTTACAAAACAGAGTTTTAATGAATTTCATTTTCAAACCAACCGCTTCTGTGAGGCATGGGTTGAATGGATATCCCTTAAGACTACGACCACAGCGGACTCGAGTTGAGATGACAAATTCGTTGTTTGGATCGACATTTACAAGTGTATTGAGATCACCGAAATCAGTTGGTGGATGTCTATCAGTCGACTTGAAGCCTCCGTGATAGTCCTCAATCACTGGGTTGAACAGGTCTGAGAACAAAGTATATGATTCTGCATCCTATTTATATCACAAGAAACTCCATTATAGACATTTACAAGTCATTGACAATTATTTTCTGCTCACCGGAGCATATAATCCAACGCCTGAATCCAAGTTTTCAACGCCTATCAAAATAAACAATTTTGAGTAAATAGAAAATTAGATAAAAACTTAAGAAAACTCTTAATCAAATCAAAAAAGTATTAGAAGCTATATTTACAATGGAGTCAAATCATAGTTTTATTTAATATTTTTTCATTACAATATAGTTGACAGGAATGATCACAATTGCCAAACGCAAGATTAGAACTTACTTTTGTCTCATTTCATATTCACACACTTGTAACCAAACAAGGGTTTCGACACTCGAATATCCCTCACTGTATTAAAATAGAATTTGACTTCCCTTTGAAAAAATCTGCCACTTTTACAAGCTATAAGCTAAGAATATAAAACTATAACCACTAATACATTGCATAAGATTCTTAGCTCCGGTCCATTTCTAAATTTGGCATCTATTAGTGCAGCATCACTTACTACTGCTTTGTTTAAGTTTAGTATATATAAAAATTCAGTACTAGACAACTGCACAACTACTGTTTGATATAAGGCGTAAAACCAGAATCATGTCAAGTATTTTCATACTCATAACTTTGAGATAAATATATTTATGTAATGAAGAAATTTTAGCTCCAGTTTCAACGAATCAGTACTGATGTCAGAACCTTTTATAAGAGAATATTTGTTATCCTAAGCATATTGTAGGCACACATGCCTATGATTTTGAAGAGTCTCAGCAAATACTCTCAATAGAGTAATAATGATCTAATAATTAAAAGTCAAACCATTTTGTAGAATGTCTTACAGATATTGGTAGCTTTGAAATGGATTTTTATACCAAATTTTAAAATGACTTATATTTATATTATAGAACTTTAATTTAGAAATCCTGCCCATCGAAGTTTCAGGATTTTCTTATGAATGTCAATAAATCCTTTCAATATATCCAACTTATAAGTAGTAAAATATTTTCATAAGATTTGACTGACTTTATGATATTCTTTGCAATATAATATCACAAAGAATTGTTTTGAGATATAATTAAACTTTAATAACTTAATAATAGTCGAAATGCACAGAGAAATACTTTCACTATTTTACTATTCCAAGGTATAGGTATGCAATATAAAGGTAGTATCAGATACAGTGGTACTAGAATAGTGCTCATTTTAATCGACTAAGAATTTTCATACAGTCACGCCCGTTAATAGTGAACGAAAACTTCAGAATCGAGTAATAAATCACTATATATATGAATATTAAATTAAATTAATTTTCTACTCATTTGTGATAAATTACAGAAAAAATAGTTTTAAAAAGAAATACTTTACAGCGCATTCACAACTTGCCATATCGTTGTCTAACTGTAGCTTTTTTTTATAAGGATGGATAAGTTCTTCCGAAATAAAATAAATAATTCAAAGTCTAAACATTTGAAAAACTTAACGATTCGAATAAATGATGCACTCAAGTGAAGCAATAAAAAATTATGGAAAAGCATTTCTTGTTTATCTAATGAATAAGTGCCGAATATAATTAGAATAAAACAATTAAATTCATTGACTTTCTTTGCTATAGCAATAAATAGAAACTAGAATCTTATCTTAGACTCATAGGAAACTGAAAGTCGAAAGTAAATAATTTTAACCCTTCTATCACTGTCAAGGTTTCAAAGATGACATAACTTAGTGTAATGCCAAATTAAATGGGTTATTACAGTTAATTACAGTTAATTGCAATTAACGTTAACTTAAACTGTTTTGAATAAATTGTATTTATTGTAAAAATTTAAAGAAGTGCTACTGAAAGCGAGCCATAAGTTTGGAATATATGCAGAATTAGTGGAATTATTCGGTAAAAAATTAGGTGAAATATGAAACCTTAGTAACCGCTCTTGTATTGATAACTATATGGTTATAAAAGGCGCTGCCATGAAACACAATTAAATGATAAAATCGATAGTTACGATACCTCCCTATATGAAAATAAAACGGTTTTCGCTAATATTTTTTGCACACAATCACAATTAAATAGCCTTTTTCTAATTTCTTACAGTAGGTGTACGTGATATTTCTCAATGTATGGCATCAGATAAAAGTTAAAGTGGAGCACTTTATCATTATTGGCCTAATTTATAGTGATGTGTCTACACTTCTTATCTCTTTACATGTTTTTTATTAATACTTAGAAATAGATAAAATTTATGTAATCGATAGTGCAGCTCATCTCTTGCTTTCTAGTCATAATTAACTATATATTGGATTCCAAAAAAGCGTTTGAGAAATTGAGAAAAAGGGAGCTATTTTAAATGAGTCATCTTCAAATTTGTACCTAGTCAATTTGAGGCAAGGGGAAACTCGCAGGATTTCATAGACAATATTTCCACGAAAACATTTCTCCGCCAATTTTTTTCAAATTTCCCGCCAAAATTTTGCTCTTTTTCTATTTTTTTCTCAAAAAGGATTCTATACTGTACTTATATTCCAATGAACATTGAATTTTATTAAAATTCTACTAAATATAGAGTTAACTTCTCAATGGGAAAGATGGGGATCAGTCAAAAATATGAACATCAATGGGAGAATAATATATGAAAACATATGCAATATTTTTTAGGGAATTTAAATTCCATGTGTGCACACTTTTATTTTAATTCAACAAAAATATTTAATTATAGCTTCAAATTTTCTCGCTTTTTATTTATTCAATATTTATTCTATTCATTGCAGTATAAATCAGTTGTGTTTTTGAAGATTAAGGGATTCAAGTTTATAATATTATAATCGACTCTAACGATTATTAGTCCAACTTTTGAATATGTAATCCGATCTCGAAATAAATAAGAACTCAATCGAGTTTATGAAGTACAGAAAAATATTTGATGACTTTTCGTTTATTTCTCAAAATAACTTTCATGAAAAAAGTCATTTATTTACTTTCAGACCATTATCACATCTAGATATTCACCATTAAATTATTCACAATAACTTCAAATGACTTATTTATGAGAAAATTTTTGTAGAAAAATATCCGAAAGAATGTTTGAATAATAAAAGTCAGAAGAATTTATCATATTCTTCGAGTTCCTTAAATACTTAATGCATAGAAATAACAAATGCATAATTATAGAGGCGATGCTTTCTCATTATCTGTTATTTTTTATATAATATTTCATTTTTTTGAAAAAGAAAATTTAATAGTTTTTGATTTTTTATTCAAAAATTTACTATATTTAATGTTTCTTTCATTCTATAAAATATTAAATGAGTGAAAAAATTCTTTAATGAAACTTTAGATTTGAATAGCAATTAATTTGAAATTTTATTTCTTGAAATTAATGAAGTTTTGCAACGAAATAAATATACATAAAAAATGAATAGTTAATAATTACCTGATTGGATAATATCCAAAAGTGTTGCTCCCATACCAGTCTTCTTGTTCTTGAGCTTATCGAAGACATCTCTAGTGAGATACTTCTTGAGCAAAGATTTGCAATCACTGGCCTCTTGCAATCTCTTGAAACCTGCTTCAAGTTTGGTTAAGACAGACGGATCCACCATTTTTTCACGACTCAAACTATCAAATGAAGAAAAATATGAAAATTGCAATCAAAAATCCAAATAATTGATAACTGAAATAACAATGAATAATAGAAGCAATGAATGCAATGAAATAAAACACCTTAACTTACTTGACGTTATACAATAGGTATTAACGAAAGTGTTACAGTTCTACAAGAAGACTGGCAGTGAAGTGAGTTTTAAGATACTGTTACTATGAGCTATAGTGGTTCTACTTAAAGAAATATGAGATGCTCACGATTTACGTGTACATATCCTTTCTCAATAAAGCACAAGAATCGGCGCATGTATTCAATGCGAGTCATTTAAATCGCATGCGATTTCTTAGCCTTTTTCGAGTCTTCGACGGTTTCCTTTTTGGTTATTAATTGCGTCAATGATAGGGACAAATAACCGACTCAAGGACTAGATAACCCATTCAATGTAATAAAATGCAGACTTAATTTAATCATATACCATATTAGATATCGGGTTAAGTCCAAGGGTGCAAATTTCTGATTAGAAATACGATGCAAATAGTATATGCAGTCATCAAACGCTTTACATAATTTTATTAAATCAGTACATCATTTATAACAAAGTCATAAATTTTGGCGCTTTTACATCAAAACATTTCTCTCGTTTATCTCTTTATAGTTCTTTCATTTTCCATTAATTTATTCATTTTAGTGATATTATGTAAAGTCAAATTAAATTATACAAATAATTCATGCTTTATTTTCACTTCGATAATAAACTCATATTAAATGAAAGTAATGATCGATAATAGAAGAAAAATAACTCAATTGAAAACTTATAAACCAACTAAAACTTACGTGTTAGGAAACAATCGAGTTATACTTCATTTATTTTTTAATGACTTTTTTATGGTGTTTTACTAGACATTTTGGAATAGAGATTAAACCAAAAGATTTTACTTCATTTTTTTTTGTTATCTAAAATGGAAAATTCTCCGAATAAGTTATAAAATGTAAATCAAATAGTTTGCAACTGATAACCAAATTAAGTAATCAGACTGAAGAAAATAAAAGTGCGAATTTATTTTAATTTAATGGTAAATAACTGAGAATTGTGAAGGATATCTCCTCAAAGCAAAGGACAATTCAAGTTCATAAAAGTTGGCAGAGATGCTTAAAGGACTCGGAACAGTTGTCACATATGCAAATGTTACGAAAACACTTACTATTTTTGAATGAGATAAACCGATCATCTTATTATATCATAAGAATTTAATTGTAAACTTCAATCTTTAGTTTTAAATATGAATTTATGTCATTTAATCTCATAAAACAAAATTAGATTCGTTTTTAATTCTGATCATCAATTATTCAGAAGAAAGCATACAGTTATAGAACAGAGAATTCTTTTATGAAAGCAAAAGTTTTTAGTTATGCATAAAATAATCTCACACTAGAATTAAAGACAGCGAATACTTTCATTTGATAATTTATTTTCTGTGAACTCAACTTATCTTTTAAACATTGAAAGTGCTTATCGTAAAACTATCGTAAACATAAGCCACTAATTCTAGTTCTTTCTTAACTAGAGCTGCAAAAATACATGAAATTTTTTCTGATGACTTTTTCGTAAATTATTTGAATTAGATTTGAACTAAAATTATACAATAAGATTAACTTTGAGTAAGTATTTACAGAAACTATAGCTATGACTCGAAAATCTCCAAAATTGAGTGATGAAAATATTTAAAAGAAATTTGATGTATAAAACTCGAAAAAGTTATATGTATTATAGCGTAAAGTAGCTTTTACATAATGTATTATGCATCAAATCTTCCAGCTCTAATCATAACTTCTATAAGCAATTTTCTCACTTCAATAGAGAAAAGCTAACTGTAAAAAGCAATTCACAATTACTGATTCAACATTCATTCTAAGTGTTAGTTTTTCTCATTTTATTTTTATCCTAATTCTGTATTTCACTGCGAATTTTAGATACAGAAAAAGTCATTTAGAAATCAAATATTTTGTATTATTTTAAAGTTCAGGAGTTAATAATGTGGCTGATGAGCGCCGAACTTAAAAAATAAACCATTCGCTTACTATTCCTTTTTTAAGTTTGTCCGATATTTGAGCTTTACTGTCAAACTCTGAACTTCACTGTAAAACTCCTTCTATGGGCGAACTTATACAAAAACGTGTATTGCGTGAAAGTATGCACCTTTAGATCGGATAAACTATAAAAAGGAATAGTACTATACTATCATAAGTTGCATAAAGAATGGGTTTTAAAAAATATATTCAGGTTTTTACAAAACCTTAAATAAATAGATCTCATCATTATATTGATAATAATGTATTGCATGCAATCAAATAATTATAGTATTGATACTGTAGATAGAATACTAAGTATGCATTAAGTTATATTAGTTCGATATTGTTTTGGATATAACTTATTATTGATTGCGAATAAAGTGCTGCTATTTATGTGAAATCTGCACTTTTTCACTTCATTAAAGCTTTTTCAGATCAACATTTCGTTAGAAATTACAATATAACAGTTCAGTTAACATTGTGAGAAAGTTGTCAGAAAGTTCGGTCACACAACAACTTTTCTTTTTGTTTTTGTTTTGTTTGAATCCAATCATATTTTACTGATGAAATCTATGCAACAAAATTGCATTAGAATTGTATGATCTCATGTAAGCATTTTTGAATAGAAAAATTTTAAAAACTAAACTCCTATTAATGTTGATCTTATTGTACTAGTATTTGCAAATCCTTTTTCATCAAATGTAAAATTAAAGTTATTCTAGAGGTGGAAACTAAGAGAAGTTCAACTATAGTATTAGTATTTGAAACTTAACTTTTTTATTATAAGCAACGGTTTTATTGGCTTAACCCAACCAAAGAGACAAGAAAAGCAGATAAGAGTATTGAAAGTATGAAAAATAATCTATTAATTGTTAATTAGATGTGGAAAGAAAACTATTTTGAAGTAAATCAATGGTTTCTTAAAAATAAAATATTTCTACCAAGAAATTCATACCCTGATTGAGTTTGCGGCCAACGTTTAAGATATAAATAAGAAACGATTCCCGATAGAAGTGCTCCTATAAATACCAGTTTACCTGCCATGAATGCCATTATGACATTTATTTTAAGTGGTCCTCATTGTACTGCTGCGCAAAACTACTAGAGTAGGTCCTGCGTAACAGTGCTTCGGAACATGAATTTGTCAACATTAAGATAGTGCTACTAAGCGATCACCGATTCATTACAATCAAATCAATACCTTCTCAACAAAGATAACTTTCAGATAACTTTCCGAAGAGAACACTTTTCAAAGTTAAAAACTATATGTTAAGCAATAATTGATTACCAGAAGATGCAGATAAAACCGTATTTTCTTCTATTGATGTAATAATTATAGCGAAATCGCGGAAGTATTCTGTACTGCGCTATTCGCCTATTAAAAAGAGATATATTCCTAACTATTATTTATTACTTACTCTTTAATCAGAGCAGAGATATACCAAAATGAAATCATTTAACGCCAAACCAGAAGATTGAAAATTTAAAACAATTAGAAATCAATAGCTTCTACACAGATTCAGTGATCAAATTTATTCTAAGATTATTTGTATATTCCGATGATTCTGCGCTTCAATGTTGCAGAATCTGATAAGTTAGAAGATGTACTCATCACAGATGCGCATTCAGAATATAAGCCAACTTTAATACAACAAACTATTTATACATTTTATCTCAATGTAATTAATAATACAATCAGTTAAATGTCAAATCAACAAAATTTCAATTTACAAATATATATAACAGTTCCATATCATCCAAATCTTTACAGCTTTCAACAACAAAATCACAAAAATTACTCTTCAAGAACTTAATTAAATTTAGCTCTGATATGATTAACAAATTTCAAACATTAGTTATGAAAAAATCTTAATTATTGTGAGCAATTCAGATGAGATTTTTGTAAAATTGAACTTTAATTCACATTTAATTGAATTTTGAATAAAAACAAAATTAATAATTTGCTTAAGAATTAAATAATGTTATGATTTGTTGAAAAGTGACAATAAATATTTACAAATTTAATAACAAATAAATAAATCCAAATGAACACCAAAAGAGAGTATAAACAAGGAATAGTGAATTGAGAGAATATTTTCCGAAAAAGGGATAAAATGTTGGTAAACAAAGAGCTATTCAGCCCTCGATGGCTTGTAGTAGTCAAACAAATATCCATTACATGTCTGTGATTTTCTAAAAAGATTGCTTTCAATGTCATGAAAATTGGAAATATCATTAATATCTGCACACTTTTTAAAGCCATAATTATCCCAATTTGTTGTGAGGTATGTTTCGCTTGCGATTATTTGATCGAACCATAGCTGAGAGTTAATCGGACCCAGAATTCCACCGATTTCTGCGGGAAGTATTTCAGGAGAAATCATTGAATGCAATTCAGACAAATCCGAGCCGTGGAATACAATTTTATTGCGAAGCTCTTCGCTTAGGAATGGCTTCATGATTGTGAACGCAATGTCTGCGAGTGTGGACTCATTGATGACATGAATGGATTTGATTCTCAACGGCAACGATTCAATGATATAAACCAACTTTTTGGCCTGCGAGGGACCAAACCTTCGCAGTTGTGACCAACCAAAGTCTGTCATATTAATGATACAAATCAAGCCATTGATTTGCGTGACTTCATCCATAATAGCTGTTTCCATACTTGCGATACTGCCGGCTATTAAGGTGTCAAAATTGTATTTTCTGGGATCCCATTTTCCCGTACAAAACACATAAACAGCTTCACCGGTATTACACTTTTTAGGTATTAAAGTCATGGTATTGGCGTCGAAAACACATTTTAATTTACTCGGAGGTACGAACAGTTCAGGACTATTGGCCTGCAAATAGTAATACTCTTTAATCAGATGCAAAGCTCTGTCATAATCAAACATTCGGGCCCGAAGGAACCGAAGCAGAAACGCGTCATCACTTTGAGAATTAAGTGATATTTCATCTAAAAACACAACAAATATTAATACAATATAAGGTTCTAATCAATCTTCAACTCATACTTAGGACAATCTCTCTTAAGGCTTGAATATCTCTTTCCCTCCACGAGTCCTTTTCATTCACTTCGATCTCTGCTCTTCGAACCAATTCAGGCGTCAATTTTGATAATGAGATCTTTTTTGTCCGATTCAATGATGCTTCGGGTGATTCGTTAACACTCATCGCCACATCCAAACTAGTCATCTCTGAGTTTGCGTCAAAACTTATAGATCGAAACCTTTTTCAAATCAAAAACAATTAGGATTTAGAGAACTTCAAGTTTTCAATATTTCATCAAAAGTAGTGTCTATTTAAATAAATGGAAGTTCTTTGCATCCAAACTAAGTTAAAACTACAATTGATTTAATTTCTAAATACACTTTTACGGCATCTGTTGTGCAGAATTGTCAAAAAAAGCTGTCGAATAGGATATGATGTGAGCTTTTGACAAGTACAAATGTTATTAAAACATACCTTTAATTTGTGTGAATATATAAAATACTTCCTATTTCAAAATTATTAGAGATATAATTAGCATTTTTAACATTATGAAAGAGTATGTCTGTAACAAAGTCTAGTATACGTCAAAATGTATGATCTTATTTAGTAGACAATGATAGCACTCTTTCCCAGACCTGTTTTCAATAGAATTTCGAATTTGAAATTATATTTAATTAGAGACTTATTATTTACATAACATGAGCTCTTTTGATAATAGCGTCACGAATACTGTTTCTCAACCCTATTGTTATTTTGCATTATAAAGGGCTTACACTATAAAACTCGATCAATTCAAAAATGCCAGAATAAATGCCGATAAACCACAAGAAATGGTAAGACTTTGCGCACTAGAAGTAACTTCAAATTGAGTTAAACTAAAATCAAAAACCGTTTGTTACTAGAGATGCAATAAAACAAATTTGCAGTTCTGTGGCAACAACTTTTTTATTCATTCTATGCATCTTTTTAATTGTTTGCTTAATGTTATGTGTAGTAGAATTTAGTTAATTTTGATTTATTGTTCAAGTTATCAATATATTTACAGGTTTAAGAAATTTGCATCATTTCAAAGATCAAGTCAAAGCCTTTCAATTAGAAAACAAAACTTTACTCATTCTTATTCTTTACTATAGAAATAATAACATTGAAAAAGAGAAACCAAAACTTTTATCTTAAGTGAGAGAAAAGTTTCATTTACTTTATGAAAAAGTTTGATAAAAAATTTAATTTCGTCTCCTCTTATCTATAACTTATGAGAAATTTGATGCACTTATCAATAACTTATGCAAGTATTAAAGTATTTTTATTTTTATCTTGTTTACTGAGAGATTAATTCAAATACAGTCTAATCCCGTTATAGTGAACGATTGTTTTAGAACATATTACTCAATACAATAGAAGTTGAGAACGTTTACAGTGAATCCCGGTTATAGTGAACGGTTTCGGCCGTACCGATCCATTCACTATAAGCGGGATGTACTGTATTAATATGACATTTATTGTACAACTCAATTGATCAGATAATCTAAACCTAAATTAATGGGGTGACGCCCTCTTAAGTTATTTTATACTTTTTATAAAGACAGTAATACAACATTTTGTCGATTTCGTTTCAACGATCAAAATCAATGTTTTATCGTTAATTTAGTCCTAAAATACATTAAATAAAATTTTCAAATAAAAAATACAAATAATAAAGCATTAGAAATGCAAATAGTATTATGACTGATAATTCGGGTTATCTGTAAAGAAACTTTAGACATTCAGCAATCTTTGAAAAATATTTTTACATGAGTTTTGGTTCTCATTTATTGTCAATTTTGCTGATGTGATCACACATTATATTGAAAATTACGGGTAAGTTTTTTGTTTATTTGTAAATTCATGTATATTTTTGTAATGTTAAAGTACTATTTTCTAGCCCTACCCGGAAAAAACTTTTTACTTTGTCGATGATTTTATAATAGAGACTGAACTCATTTTACAAGAAAGTATATTCATAAAAATGATTAGTCATGATCATCATTATTAATAGTGTAATATTAGTCTTAAGTGAATAATTGAGTTGAAATACGGTTAAGGGAACTAAGGATGTTCGGGGGAGTGTAGAGAGTGGTGTCATTCAATTCAGTTTCCAAATCAAAGTTAGATGAGACCAGGGGCTTGTTTCTAGCCCACCAGGAATATTGTCAAAACCCCCAAAAAAGTCCACCCCCTCATGAAAAATCCTATATAGCCATTTTGTTCAAATTGTTGAGCCGAGTCAAATGAAGTCAACCATAACTCACTAACCCCTGGCCTCCGAGTAAATCTACTCTAACCCCACCAAAAAAAATTTTTTTATTGGTCAGGTATGTTAGAGTCGGCATCGGATATGGCGGTGTAGGTGCCTATTATAGGTACAATCGACTTGTTCCAAGGTTGCAAAATACCATGTCTAAAGTAAGTTTTTATCAAGTGTTTGTATGAAATGAGTAAACACTTCAAACATTCTTTATTCAAGTTTTATTCTGATTATTAATCAACTATTATTTAATCAAATATACAAATAGAGTATGCAAAGTATTAGGTCGAAAATTAGTTGAATATAACTGTCGACTCAAAAGTTAAAAAAATTGAGAAAAAAGAGTCTACAACTGGAAATAATCCGGAATTCACTTACTTCGATCGTAGTGAAAAGTTTTAGCAAAAAACTTTGTCTATTTGTTTAAAAATTAATCCTTATAATATTCTTGTTTAGATATATAAGTTTATAATACAATAGATTCTTAGCATTTTTTCAATAAGTTTAGATTTAACATTTATGATCATAGAATCTACTTGTATTTTGAAAACTGTTCATTTAAATTTTTTTCACATTTTTTCTAAATTTAGTGTTGATAAAATTTTTTTTATTAAAATATAATTACAAAATAATCGAGGCTCAAAAAATCTAATTTTTCAAGTTTTAAGAAATCGTCGAAATGAGAATATTTTTAGAATCGACGAAATGGGAAATTAACTTTAATGGATTGTCGATATGACACCAATTTTCCTGATTAACACCAGAAAGACTACAACAAATTTTGATTCTTTCCATTTTCAGAGATATTCAGACAAATTATTATTTGAGGAAATAAAGGTTCAATTATTTATTTGAAAAAAATATTCAAATTATTTGACAATATTTTGAAATTTTATTGTTATATTTTAATAAAATATTGCATTTCAAACAATTACTTTCAGAGAATTACATTCTAAACCTATTCTATTAGTAAATGAAACGAAACTTTAAATTGAATTGAAATAAAGTGAAATGAAACACTTTAAGCTTTTAAAGATGAGTCAAATGACTCATCTATTGATTTGATAGTATCGGTCAATTGTTTAATAAACTGACCTAAGATATGACCTACCTAATTTTGCCATATATTTAACCTAGCTTAACCTAACCTAAGATGAAACCCTCACCCAAACTGGACGAGTGTATACTCGTTCGACTCGGATTGACGAGCTCAGTTGAATGACATAACTCTCTAATTAGTAGGACCCCTCAACACCCTTACCCATGATCCCCGGAACTCACCAATTATTAATCACTGAAAGCTTAGTTACCGCTCTTGGTATTAGTAGGTGTGTCGATACTTGTACCTCTTCGTTCCAAAACATCGTTCAAACACTAAATGTCTAAATTTTAAACTTAACATTAAATTAACTTAAAATATTTTTGGGCAAATCGAATAGCATTCTCTTTCATCACACGATTCAATGAATGAATGAATGATTTTAAAGCAAATTAATTTGAAAACTCTACTTATTTGTCACGTGATTGATAAGCTTTAGATTTCTAATGGTAAACACCTGTTAATAAATCCCTTGTGAGTGAAATTAGTCATATCTTTTGGGAATTAATAGCAATCTATTGTCTCGTGATTTATTTTTCGAAATAAATTTGCTTAGTTTTAAATATGTACTCATATTAATTTGAATCTAAAATATGCTTCAGATCAATTAATATTAAGTTTCAAATTTAGACGTTTAGTGTTTGGACGGAACGAATAGGTACAGGTGTCGACACACCTACTAATACCACCGTTTTTTCTAAAGTTTTTTACGCTATTCTTTCGTACGGAAAA
>JAQFZT010001796.1:0-13650 GCA_034696325.1 Camisiidae sp. | reverse complement strand
CAGATACGTTCACAAAATTATCTCATGAAAAAAGGATTGCAATTGAATTTCATTAAAAGTTTGTTCATAAATTGCGGCCAAATTCTAGTTAAGCAAATCATATAATTGTTTCCAAATTTGATTATGAGGGCAAATGTTGAATGTAATTATTTTATTTAATTAGTATTGTAATTGTTATTAAGTGGTCAATGTTTGGCCACTTCAAAACTTCAGGTTTGAGTTCACTAAATAAATAAATCAAATGATGATGAAAAGACTTTATTATGGTTTAAGTGATACATAAAAAAATAGCTACAATTTTTAATTGACGAAAAGACGATTTCTGAAATTACAATCCCACCACTTTCTGTACCTCAAGGAAATTGTTTAGCTCCCGAACTATTGAGCCTTTATATGAATGACATTACTTTTCTGAAACTCTTAGGCATAATCTTTCATTTTGCTCATCACATTCATATCAGCCAAAACTTATAGTCAATTACAATCTAAGATATACTCAGATTTGATAAAAATCTTTGAGTGATTTCAAAAAAAATTACAGTCTGGCCTCGATTTAGTGAACTGGTTGGTACTCTCAAAAATTATTCACTAAATCGAAAATTCACTAAATCCGAACTTTATTTTTGAGCAATTTTAAGTTTTACATTCATTTAAAATAACAAGTAATTTTTGTCTGTTTAGTACACTTAATCTTATTATCGTATAAATTGTTTTCTAAATTATTCAATAAATCAAAGTTTGATTTTAATCATTGAAATTTTAGATAAATTTTTCGAATCATCTTTGAATGTTTCTAAAATCACTAAATAAGGATTATTTTTATCATTTAATTGAATAATTTCAAACTTTGTCTCTAAATGAATTGCATTTCTTCTTTTAACAGACATTTTTATAATAAATCATGTAAAAAATGAACTGCTTCTATGGTAAAACACGTGTTTTGTTTTTCTATCCATACAAATTCAAGTTTCAGATTTTATAATCCTATTTAAATAGTTTGACTGATAACAAAAGTTCACTAAATAGAGGTAAAGGCAAAGCTATGCGTGCTTTAGAAAAACATTAATTAAGTAGAGGAGTTCACTAAATGAAGGTTCACTAAATCTTCACTCTTTAACATTAGGCACCCGTAGAAGTTGCCGGTGTTTCAGAAAACCCTTAACTAAATCCAAAATTCACTAAATCGAGGCCAGACTGTAGTAGTTAATTATGAAAAGTCTAACTTTATGATTATGGGTTGTCCTAAAATAGACACTGAGCTAAAAACAGTGAATCAAACGAAGATTTTAGAAGTCATTTTTGATCAAGACTTAAGATTCGATGATAATATGAATGAAATTAGTAAAAATATTTCGAATCGCATCTCTTCTTTGTATAGACTCAGACATGTATTACCAGTAAATGATTTGTACTCCCATTATTGGATTATTGTGATATTGTATGGGGTTTTACATATAAAGTACACACTGATAAACTAATTAGGCTTCAAAAAAGAGCAGTAAAGCAATCAATTTTCGTAAAACACGAGATAAAGTTGAGCCGCTTTTTCAACAACTAAAATGGAATAAGTTTTCTGACAGATTAAACTTCAATTTTTGTAAATACATTTTTAAAGCATTACATAACCAAACTTCAGATTATTGAAGCAATTTTTTAAATATATTAAAGGAATAAACAGGAGAATAGGAAACGATAACTTGAATACAATCCTACCTAACGCTAAATGCAATTTTCTTGCAAATACCATATAATCTATAATGGCGTTAAATACTGGAACAACACTCCGTTCGACATCAGAAATAGTCCAAATCTTAAAAATTTTAAATCTCATTTTAATATGTTTTAAAAAACATTAGTTTTATTTATAAATATGAAATTATATTCTATAAATGGTCCTCAACTCTAAGTTAATTGAGTTAACCAAATCAAGTTTCAAAGTTTCATAGTTTTCAATGTATTTATTCCCGAATATCTGGAAGAATATCCCCAAAAAATATTTGCAAACTTTGTAAACTCTATAACCAAAAGACAAATTGTTCTCAAAAATGGATTTTATTTTTAAGCCTTAAATATATTTCAAAATTAATATTAACTCATATTTATTAAAAATAAGAATCAATATCATTGAGAAAATAAATATGGTTTTAATTGACATTAATTTTGATGAATAATAATGTTAACGGCAGTACATTTTATGTTTAATAAGTTTTAACATTAATCGAAATTTTTTTCATGGAGTTGAGTGAAAAAACTCAAAGCAGGAATTTTATGAATAATAGAGAATCTTTGATCGAAAGACACATGACTAGACTCATTATCTATTTAAAAATCCACCAAAAAATCAGAAATCAACATAACTTTACACAATTAAAAAAAAAGTTTCATTTGACAAAACTTTTAGAACACTCGGAAATGTCTAAATATTGTTTAGAATATTTTTCACATTTGTTTAGACTATTAAAACAGTTGTTTCGATATGAAGTTGAGAAAGAAAAAAGTTTGCTCTAAACGCTTACAAATAGATTGACAACACAAAAGACTCGACCAATTAAATAAAGATAGAGCTGACGAATTTCAAAAATTTCATGCCAAATGAGTGAAAAGTTTTCAAACTAAACATTAAAGAATTTTTTTATTTTCATATTCTCTAAAGTTTTAGTTTCAACAACTATTGATTTTTAACTTTTTGATTATGAAATATTTTTAAATGACACTCTTGTGTAAGTTAAACAATAGTTTGTATAATAAATAAATTCCATTTGAATGCTATCACTAAGTCAGAGGAAATGACAGGTTTCAAAATACAAGGTATAAAAGGAATCGATAGTTTTGAGCACTCGAGCACTTCTACTCCTTTACACATTGTTCATATTGAAAGCAATATTTCAAAATGAAAACTTTTATCTTCATTTGTGTCCTATTCATATCTTTATGTTTAATTAATTCTTCAAGAGTTGAGGAGTGGGTTATCATCTTTTATCTATGTTTAAACTTTTTTATTTACAAAAACTTGTACTGAAATTTTTTGCTGTCTTTTTAATAGAAAAAGAAGAGCAAAGAGATTGAGGGATATTTTGACAAATGATGAAACAAATATTTCAAGAGAAAAGCGTAATGTTCCTGTCGGACATGTTAATGGTTGGCATCAAAATATGCAAAACGATGGGCCACCGGTTCCCAACTTGAGGACTCCTTTCTGCGATCCTGAACTTTCAAGTAAATTATCAATAATAGAAAAGCTTTTTCTCATTTCAAGAGAAAAACTGTAAAAAACATTTATTTATAGTTATTTTTCAAACTAAAGACTCGAAAACTCTGTCATTAGGTTCTCAATGATTACATATAAGTTTGAAACATAAAGTTTTAAACTGTTTTGAAAAGTTTTTCTGTTGATTACATTGTTAACTGTATTTATTTTTGTCTTATGATTAGTTGGAAAGCGAGAGGTTTCATCAAAAGTGGATTCATTTCCAGAACTAAACGGCTTCTTCTTGAATGAGGGCAACAGTGACATGAAATTCATCATTAATGGCACTAAAATACCTGCCCATAAGTTTGTCTTATCGGCAAAAAGTTCAAAATTCGCTGATATGTTGAAAGAGCAGATCAATGATAAAGGAATAGATTTGGACATCGAGTCTATCGATGCCTTCAAAACAATGCTTAAATACTTCTATAGCGAAAAGTTTGTTATGGATAACGAAACCGATTATTTGATGGCTTTTGAAGTTTACAAATTAGCTCAAAAATTTCAAATCGACAGACTTATGAGTTTAGTTGAAGAGAAATTGGCGAAAATGATTAATTTTGATAATTATATCGAAATGCATAAGTTCGCAGAATCTCATCAAATGAATGAATTGAACAAAGCGTGGATGAGTTTCGTTTTTGCCAATTCTAATGCTATTATCGCTAACGATATCTTTTTGAATCAAACTCTCGATATCACAGAAAAGATCTTATTTTCATTGAATGTCGAACAGAGATATATTATTTTGACGATTAAGAAAATTCTTGAAAGGAATCCTGATTTAGATGTCAAGCGCTTCACAAAATTGATTTATATTTTCAGATGTACTGTCGATGACTTGATGGCTTTGAAAGAGATGGGAATGTTTGAGGACAAACTTCTGTTTGAAGAGATTGTCAATAGATTCAGAATTCTATATCAGAATTGTAATGATAGACTTCAACGAAGAAACTTTAATGTCAATAATTTTACATGAACTAAATATAAACTTATTTAGAGCATAATAACCATTAATTAAAATGACAAATATTTTTATTACAAATTAAGATAATTATTACACAATTAGTTATAACTAATTCTATATGAATTTTAATGTTTTTTTGTAAGAGTTTTCAATAGAACTAACAGTTACATGAATTTGATTACAAACAGTATTCTTATTTCTTATATCCAGATGTATTCAATTTTCAGCAAAAATTATGTGTTACTTTAATTAACAATAAAATTATGCTTCATTTATATGACTATTAAATGACTTATGGGATATCCTTCAAAAATATAGTTTTCTCACAACAAAATTATGTCTTAATTCAATCAAATTAAAATTAGTCAACTTTTTACCCTTAATAACATTTTCATTAATTAGAAGTTATTTAATAGCAATCAGCAGAAGAATATTTTTAACAAAATTTCTTTTAAAAGTTCGTTATAATCATTATGAAACTCAACTGAATGTGTTTTAAAGTTCTAAAATATCAAATAATTTTTTTTACAACGAATAATTTCAATTGTGAAATGTCTAAAATTTAATATTCAAAACCATTTTATAACTTATTGAATAACCATTAAGAAGATGTCAATTATGAAGATTTAATTTTTTAGAAATTATAGTGAATTAATAATGAATAGAATTGTCTTTGAATTATTTGAGTCTAAATTATAAAAGTATTTCATCATTCAAGTAATAACAAGTATAATATATAAGGTAAAAACTGTTGTTTAAATATAATAAGATTTGAATTTACTTTAAATAGCAATTTAATACTCCAATTTTGGTTGGTTTTTGATAACTATGAAGTTGAAGCAGATCAGGTCAGGTCAGTAACAGGTCAGGCAGCTTACCCTTTCCTACTTTCGGGTTCGGGAAGTTCTTGCAGGAGTTTTTGGTCCGTTTCCTACTTATAATATAAATTTTAATATATTTCAAATGTTTTACATTCCAATTATTACAAACTTTCTTAGTGAATGAGTGTTTCAAAATGCTGTTTATTATAAAGTTACCGCTCACAGAATCATATATGAAAACAGGATATCAATTCCATTTTAAGAAATTGTTGAACATATAAATTAGAGTAACTTTCAAAATAAATACCAGAAAAAGTAAAAATAAGTATATAGTAAGTGTTCAGCAAAATGAAAGTAATATTTCTAATTAGTTTCTTCTTAATATCGAATAATTAGCATAGAATAGATAAGAAGCTATTTATTTTAAATTTAATTCTCAAAAATCATTCCAGAACTTCGGATGGAAAAGATTCAAAAAGTATAAAATTGAGAAAAATTGAAACCCAATGAATCCAAAAACAAAAAAAGTGGCAGACATTAAGGAGAGCTTAAGGACACCAAATTTAATAACTGTGGACATGATTACGGTTTGTTCACTTTAATATCCGAGAGAACTATGAAAACCCATTTAAATAAAGTTAATAAAGATATCATTTTTTCCAGAAGCAAATATTATAATAGGAAAGAAGATTGAAATCTCGTTTCCAGAAGTGAAAGATTACTTTCTTAATGATTCTATAAGTGATATAATATTGATAATGAATAGCTCTAAAATACCGGCCCGTAAATTTGTTTTGTCGGCTAAAAGTAAAGTATTCAAATCAGTACTATTTCTTAATGAGACAATAGTTAATGACAATCAGATTCAAATAACAAATGCATCGATAAAAGAGTTCAAAGTGATGCTCAAATACCTCTATTATGAACTATTTATTTTTGACAACAAAACAGATCATACAATGTCTATAAAAGTATTCAAATTAAGGCATAGGTTTCAATTGAATCGCTTAATGAAAGGGATAGAATAGGCTTTGATTAAAATGATAAATCATTATAACTTCTATGAGTTCGCTAAGTCTTATCAATTGAATTGACTGATTAAGTCGTGGAGTTGTTTTATTGTTAGGAATGCTATAGAAATTCATGAAAATAAATCATTTATTTGTTCATCTTTTGATGAAATGGAAAGAATATTATCATTAATTACAGTGAATGTTAATGAAAGCCAAGTAATTTCTGCGCTTCAAAACATAAGAGATAGAAATCCAGAGTCAGATATGTCTCAATTCGCTAAACTTATTAATTATGATAATTGTTCTGTTGATGATATAAACTCAATGAGAGGATTAAATTTGTATAATGAAGACATGCACTTCTCAACTATAATTTGCAGATATAGTCAATTGCATGATAACGAAAAAGATATAAACAAAGTGTATAGACCTTTCATCAAAGGAAACAAGGGTTTTGTTAATGCAAATTATTATAGACTCAATAGAACTATTCATTATACTTATAGGCAAACATTCTTTAAAAGTTCTAAACTTTTTAAACAATCATTTTTAGTTCATTTTTAACAAAAACATAATATTCAGTTAAGTAACTCTTTAAACAATTATTGTTTCTTTGCTTCAAATAATACTGGAGTGAAGTTAATATTGTTTAGAATTTGAATTTCGCAGAAAAGTTCTAAGAACTCATCATTTTTATTAACCTTTATTTAAATTTCTAACTATTTTTTGATGAGTGAAAAATTTTGGCACTTTTAAGGTTGAGTCTTATAGAAAATACTTAACTCTTAGGCAAGACTTACTCATACAGTATAACTTTCAAATATTAAGTCAAAGTGATTAATATATTTATTAATTTTTCGTATAAATGTAATCAAATATTTATTATATAAACTTTAAGTTCAGATATTTGCAGTTCATTTTTCATGTCATATCGAATATACTAATCAATTAACTTTGTATTTGTGATAATTATTGTAGTTTTCAAATAATAACTTTAGTTTCGAATTCAATCAAATTATTAAAAAAGTTTTTTCATAAAAAAGAAATTTTTATTTGACATTAAAGAGATTTTATTACATTTTGACTGAAGAACTTTAGTATAAATGGTATATAAAAAATTAATGATTAAATTAATTTAATTTTAGTTGAAATGAATCGATGACTCGCTATTAAATCAAATAAATCATTAAAATATAAGTTTAGCTCAAGAGATGAAATAACTAAAAATTATTATTTATTGAAAAGTATTAACACAAAAATGAGCTAAAATTATGATTAAAAATAATAAAAGTTTAGATAAATTGAAAGTAAAACTGAATAATTAAGTAAAAAGCGAGTCAATCCACACAAAGAGACAATTATGAGCCACACATAAGACACTCGTCTTTATTCTGAAGTGAACACAACAAAACTTCTTCTTTGGTTGGCTTTCCATTGACTTGTTTTCCATCTCCGCCCGCATTCACTGAACTCTTCAACTTTGACTTATCGACTGTGAACTGAATAGCATTGGCCGCGGCTTTAGTTCTCAAGTAATACATGCCAGTCTTGAGACCCAATTTCCAGCCATAGAAATGCATTGAAGTTATTTTAGCCATCGATGGCTCAGCGATGTGGACATTAAGTGATTGACTTTGATCTATATATGATCCACGATCTGCTGCCATCTCAAGAACTCTCTTCTGTGATATTTCCCAAACAGTTTTGTACAGATCTTTCAAGTCTTGGGGAATTTGTTTAATGTTCTGAACAGATCCGTGTTGTGATATTATCTCCATTTTTAACTGTTCATTCCATAGACCTCTGACTGTCAGATCTCGAAGTAAGTGATGATTAACCACCTGTTGATTCGAAAACATTAATCAATTAAAATAAAAACTTGAAAAAAGTAAAACTAAAATCAATCCTAACCTGAAATTCTCCGGAAAGAACTCTTCGCGAATAGATATTACTAGTGTAGGGCTCTATTGACTCGTTATTACCCAATATTTGAGCGGTAGAAGCGGTGGGCATCGGAGCCAACAATAAGCTATTCCGAACACCATATTTGGCAATCTTTTCCTTAAGTTCTTTCCAATTCCACAAATCAGTGGGTGTTTTGTTCCACATGTCGTATTGAAGAATACCTTTAGAAACAGGCGATCCTTCATATGTCTCATAAGGACCTAATTCTTTAGCCAATTCACAGCTCGCCTCCAGAGCACCAAAATATATGGTCTCAAATATTTGTATATTAAGCTGTTTTGCTTCCGCGCTTTCAAATGGTTGACGCATAAGAATGAAAGTGTCGGCCAATCCCTGAACTCCAATACCTATCGGACGATGTCTTTTGTTTGAACGTTCGGTTTCAGGCAATGGATAGTAATTCAAGTCAATTATTTTGTTGAGATTACGTGTCACTACTTTTGTCACTTCTTTAAGTTTATTGAAATCAAAGGTACGGTTCGTTTTGTCAACATATCTGTTGAGTGCAATCGAAGCCAAATTGCAAACTGCGATCTCATCTTTAGACGAATACTCAATTATTTCAGTGCATAAGTTCGAGCACTTAATTGTTCCCAAGTTTTGTTGATTGGATTTGCGATTAGAATGATCTTTATATACCTATTAATAAAAAAACAAACAATAAAACCAAAAACAAAACTTAAAATTTAAGTAAAACTCATACCATGTATGGATTCCCAGTTTCAATCTGTGCCTCAACAATAGCATACCATAAAGCCTGAGCTCTAACTTGTCTTTTATACTTTTTTTCCTTCTCATACTTTGCATACAACTGCTCAAACTCTTCACCCCAACAATCCTGAAGACCCGGACATTCATGTGGACACATGAGAGACCAGACATCGTCTGCTTCGACGCGACGCATAAACAGATCAGGAACCCAAAGACCATAAAAGAGATCTCTTGCGCGCAACTCATCACTGCCAGTATTTTTTCTCAAATCAAGAAACTGGAAGACATCTGCATGCCATGGCTCAAGATATATGGCAAACGCACCTTTCAATCAAATAAAGACAAAATGAGTTAATCAAATAAAAAATGCAATTGAAAAATAGAAATATTTAAATATGAATAATGAAATACCGGGTCTTTTATTCCCGCCCTGATCTACATAACGAGCTGTATTGTTATAAACTCTAAGCATAGGCACTAAACCATTAGATGTTCCACCAGTTCCTGCGATGTAAGTACCGGCCGCTCGAATACAGTGAACATTAACACCTATACCTCCGGCAGCTTTTGAAATAACTGCACACTTTTCAAGGGTTTGATAAATGCCTTCAATGCTGTCATCAGACATCGTAAGTAAGAAACAACTTGACAGCTGTGGATGTGGTGTACCTTTAATTATAGGTTTTAATTAATAGAGAAAAATCTCAAATTCAAACTCAAACTCAAATTTAAATCATTGGACTTAAAAAGTATTATCTTTGAGCGAGAAATTCATAAATACCTGCATTGAAAAGAGTGGGCGACGCGTGAGTGAACCACCGGTCGGACATCAAGTTATAGGTCTCGATAACTGCCTCAATGTTGTCCTCATGAATACCGACCGCGACTCTCATCAGCATATGTTGAGGTCTCTCAACAATCTTTCCGTTAATTCTCAATAAATAACTTCTCTCTAAAGTCTTGAAACCAAAATAGTTGTAACGGAAATCTCGATCATAAATGATGGCAGAGTTTAGTTTCTCTGCGTTTTCCATCACTACTGCATAGATTCGATCGGATATCATAGGAGTGGGCCGACCGCCAGCTCTTTGCTCTTTCATTTCATACAAGTCTTTGACCACTTCCGAGAAGTTTTTCTTCGTTTCCTTATGTAAGTTCGAAACAGCAATACGTGCGGCCAGTATTGCATAGTCAGCATGTTTTGTGGTCATTGTGGCCGCTATTTCTGCTGCCAATTCATCCAATTGGACAGTCGTTACGCCCGAATACAGGCCCGAAATCACCTCAAAAATAACTCATTCATTAACTCATTTATAAAATTAAATTTCATTCAAAATCAAATACAGAAAAGTTTCAATAATAAGCATTTTTTATGTCAATTAATGGTTAGAAAATAATTGTCTTCAAAGACAAAAACATGAATTTTTAGCGAAAAGTTTAATTTGTTTACAACTATTTTATGACTTATTTTTATTGAATTTTTGAGTTGTTTTTAAATGAATGAATACCTTTAGTGTTATGGCCGGCGGATCAATAAAACTCATGTCTAATCCATAACACAATTTAGCGATTCTTGAAGTGATTTTGTCGAACATTACGGACTCTTTACGTCCGTCTCTTTTCAAAACAAACATTTTTGAATCAATTGTTGACTCAATAAGTTGTGATCCGATTGCCATTTAATACTTTTTTTTATTATTAAAAACCACTTTAATTATGATTTTATTTAATATTTAACTCTTTTTTAGTCTTTAATATCAATAATTTATTATTTCATCAGATTTTTTACGTTTCAAATACAATACACTTTTGTCTAGTTTTTATCAATACTATAATGACTAATAAAGAAAATAAGCGCCAAATTTTACTTATGTTTTTAATATAACTCACGCCTTCTTCTCTAATATAAATTAGTGTTGTATGAAAACAATTCAATCATTTTTCAAATTTAAAGTTTTCAAAACTTTAAGTAATTTATAATTCAAATTATTTTAGTTTTAAAACCAATAAGTATATAAAAATTCTCGTTCTTTTTCAATATTTTTAGAAACTTTAAGAAGTTAAATATTAAAAATACTGAAATTTATTTCAAAAAATCTTTATTTTTCAACACTAGTTATTTCATTATGATTACAGTCCCTATTGATAAGTTATAGACAATTAATGTTCAATAATAGGCTGTTTTGTCAACAATTTATTTGACATATGAATAGATTAAATGAAAGTGAAAGCATTTTGACGACAAATGCGCTTAAAGTCAAACATTGTTTACATTTTTTGAATTCAATTAATTCATTAATAAATGTTTGGATTTCAACAGATTTTGGTCATTGAATTGCATAATAATAAAAGGTATGTTTAGCTCTCTTTTCGATTTAATTATGACTTGAATCCTTTGATTATTTTTGTTTATTTTTTGCTCTGATTTTGATATTAAAATGTAAATATATTTGAAAAACTATTTTTAACTTGTGTTGAAATTGGTTTAAAGATTGATCTCTCATTTGAAAAAAGGTGAAAAAATGGTTTAAAAACATAATTTGCGAGTATTTCTTTTCAAATGATTCAAAACATTAAATAAGTCAATCATTTCAAAGCTCTTAAGGGTTTATTTTGTTTATCTCTCAATAATTATTGATTAATTTGATGTAAACTTTGGCAACTTTATCAGTGAAGACATATCAAGGATTAAACTGATTTGAATATCAATTTTGAAAATCTTATTAAAGCCATAGATTGAAAATTTGTATTTAGTTGAAGAAATTGTTAACTCATTCAAAATAATTGATTGTTAGAGCAATAGTCAAGTTTTCAACTCATTAACACGTTCTTCACAACAATAAACACGATTTTTATTTAAATACCTTTAAACAAATATCCATCGAATCAATAAAATTCATGTCAAATCCATTACACAATTTAGCGATTCTTGAATTAATTTTGTCTGACATGAGGGGCTCTTCACGTCCGTCTCTTTTCAAAACAAACATTTTTGAATCCATTGTTAAGTTAATTATTTGAAACTTTATTAGTTATGATTAAATAGAGAAAAATAACTTATAAACTAAACTATTTCTGTGGCTTAAGAGTACTGAAGACTTTGAAAGGTATAGACCTTTCGTATATTTGTAAATATGTTTGGATTAGCTCTAAGTTGTTATCTTAAGGTTTGGTAAGTTTTCATTTATGTGATGCAATGCGAACGTATAAAACTTGAAATCAAACTATTTTAGCCTCAGGTACAATCGGACAAAAAAGTATATGTCAAAAGTATATGTCAAAATGTGCGCTTAAAAAACAATAAAAGCCAATAAGAGATCAACTAAATAAGGAAAACATTCAATAAATAATAAAGTCATATTATTTTGTTTTGCCATAAGTCACACCTAAACTTAAGTTTATAAAAGTTTTCATAATCTTAATATTAAAGTCATCCCTAAGTATTCATATTTCACGTATACTTTTTTGTCCGATTGTACTTTTGATTGAACAATATTTAAAAAAAAATGAACCAATATTTACAAAAACAAATCTTAATTATTTGTGTCTAAGAATATAAATGAAATTCTTATTTAAATTATAAGATGAGAGGACAACTCAATTTTAACGAGAAGTTTAATTAATAATTTGATTTCTCACATGACTTATTGATATTTGAATAAGAGATAAGATATGAATGAAATGCACTATTAGTTTACATAATGTCTGATCCATTTGTTTTCTTTATCTAAACTCTTAGAACTTCAGATTATTGTAAAAATTTAAACCAATAAATGTCTGATCAGTTTATCTATAAATCAGAAATTTTCATATAAGAGTCAGGTCAGCATTTATGTCAGGTCTCGGAGAAAGTCGTGTTTAGCCTCCTATTCATTCAAATAAGTCATTAAATGAGTTGAAGTACAAAATAATCGTTTTAATACAGTTGAAATTTTTCCTCTATTGCTCTATCAATTGGTTCAGTTAATACATACGATAATTTTTAATAGATTTTGTTTTTCAATCTAAAGTTTCGAGTCTCGACACCACTCGCTCGGCAGTCTCGACCCTCGAATCATCTTCTAATTATAAAGTGAGTTAAGTCTAGATATTAATAACAAAACTTTTTAAATTAGTTGAGTATTGCATTTATTTTTTACATCAACATTACGTTTAAGATTATCTCAAATTTGATTAACAATTTTCAAATTAAGATTGAGTTTAAGATTAATTATTAAATGAGCCCCAAAAAACCAATTCTTGTGAGCCATTATTTCAAAGTTTTGATTAGATATTTTGTTATTTCATTAATCATTTTTAACTTTAAGTTTAGTAAAGTGTAATTTTGTGCGCAAACGAGTCGACACATAACAACTTCAAAATCCGGTTTGAAAGCCTTCACTGACAATACCGTATTCCGTGAAGAAGTTTTTCTAATAATAAAATTTAGTTTTGAAAATGTCGTGAATGTGTTTAAAGCAATACTATTTTCAAATTTTTGTTAAAAATTTGACATTACTTTTAATTGTACTTAAAATTAATCCATTTCTCAATATAATTAACCAAAAATTGTTTTATTAGCTCTCAATTAATTTGGACTGAATCTCATCACATATTTCTCACTAACAATAAGGTATTTAATTATCTAATATTTGATAATCAATTTTTGCTTTATTTCTATCTTTTTCTGAAATCACTTTTGGCTTTTTGTATGTTTTTAAGTTATAATTGTATTAATATTGCATTTTTTTCGAGATCTTTTATTATTGTTTATTTATTTGAAAATTTTTAACTCGTGTTCAAACAAAACGAGTTTATTTATTGATCTTTTCTGTCTATCAGTCATCACTCCTTTTAACTACAAAATTTTTTATATTATTGAAGATCATGTTTAACATGAATCGACCATATTTTCTACTTTAGTTGAAACTTGACTTTTTATTATTT
>JAQFZT010001795.1:0-13652 GCA_034696325.1 Camisiidae sp. | reverse complement strand
TCTCTTCAAACGAATGGACATAAATTGTTGAAAATTGTAAATCTCAAAAATTAAAACGGGTGGCTATTGAACATATTTTCTCTGATCGAGTAATATCTATTCCACCTATTTTTAGATTTTTATGAAGCCTTCCGATCACTTTCTAAATTAAGAAGTTTCTGATTTTAAAAGAATGCATTATATATCTTGAAGTTGGATATTAATCTCGAGATTAAATAATTGTTGAGTTCATATACAACATATAGATGTTTAATAATTTAAAGTGAAAACCGCTGACAACTGAAACCAAACAAACAAGAGTTTTTTATTTGATATTCAAGTTTAAAGCGTAATTTAGTTGTCACATAATTTCACTTTAAAACTCATAAGAATAGCATAACGTTTAATGTTTTCAAAATAGTTGACTGTTTTGTAAGTTTAACAAATGTTGCTTTAATTCCAAAATAAATTGTGATTTTTATCATCTTTAATATAATATTCAAATAAAAAGTTATTCATTTATGAATCAATGCGTCATTAATTAGATTTGAGTTAAATTGTATTAATATTATCAATAAATTAATGATATTCATTGATTACTTTCTTATAATAAGATAATAGTTTGTATTTAATTGTAATATAAATTTGAAAAGTTAGCGTGAATTAAAAGTTATTGACCTGAAGTCCTGTTATGACCTCAATATTGACATGCTACATTGAATATAGTGCTACATTAATAGAGCTCTCTTAATGCAGCACTTAATTACCAAATAGGACTCAGTAGTGAAGCATTGTGTAACACAAACTTCTCCAATGTGTAGTTCAACCTTATATAATGCTTGACTACAGCGTCCTTTTCATAATTAAGTACCACATTTAAAAGAACACTACAAAGTTGGCCTACAATAAGTAGTAATAATTGCAGATATAATTGTTTTCATACTCTTAGCTCTCATAAGAGTTGAGTTAATGTCATATCACAACTAATTTCATTAAACAATTGTATACCTTATCATTAACTAAATTATTTATGTTATAATAGATAAGAGAAGGCGTTTAAACCACATTCAAATCATTCTTCGTATGATTACATTTTTTGAAAGTTTGAAGTGCTTAATAGGGAAAAAGTTTAATAAACCGTAAATTTGAATAAAATGTCTGAATTTGTAGAACAAACTGTCTGTAAGACAACTGATTTGCAAAATAATGAGTTAGTATTGTTTGAATTTAACGTTTAATTCATAAGTTATAAATGACTTAAGAAAATATTTGGTTTATAGGAAAAAAGTTTTTGAATTAGGAGATGGAAAAATATTATTAATCAAACAGAACGATAAGTTTAATGCTTTGGGGACGAAATGCTCTCATTATGGCGGACCTCTTGTTAATGGTATTATATTTGATTGAATGATAAACTTAAGAATTTTGTGATATAAATGATTTATGATGAATGAACAATAGGCGTAGTGAGTGGTGATCGTCTATCATGTCCGTGGCACGGCGCCTGCTTCAGCATTACCACAGGCGATATCGAAGACTTTCCCGGTTGTGATAGTTTGCCATCTTATCAGGTTATTATTCCTATCATTTTAGATTATTTTTCACATCATTCATAACTTTTACTATCAAAATCAGGTCACTGTTAAGGGCACTGATGTTATAGTGAAGGCCAAGAAGAGTGATTTACTCAACAATATAAGAACGAAGACTCTAAGCACCAGAAATACAAAGGATGGCACAACTTTTGTAATAGTTGGCGGAGGTTTACATCTATTTATTAACTTTAAAATTCCACAATTATATTAGAATAACTTAAATTTCAGGCGCGTCTGGATTTCAATGCGCGGAAACATTAAGACAAGAGGGCTTTGAAGGTCGTGTTGTTCTCATAACAAATGAAGACTCTTATCCATACGATAGAACCAAACTGAGTAAGGTATAGACCAATCTTTCAAATATCTTAAACTTTGAATAAGCGGTTGCTTAACATTTACATAACATTAACATTACATTTATTATATGGAAAGGCGTTGAGTACGAAAGTGGATGATCTGATTCTTCGATCAAAAGAATACTTAAATAAGGCAAACATTGAAGTTCTTCTCAATACAAGTGTCCTGAAATTGGACACAAAAGCAAATTTGGTTGAACTCGACAACGGATCAAATCTTAAATATGACAAAATATTTTTGGGAAGTGGTGCCAGTCCTAAAAAATTTGAAGCTCCTGGAAGTACTTTGAAGAATATTTGTTACCTAAAAACACATAGTGATGCCAATTACATCGCTGACATGGCAAATGAGAAAAATGTTGCTATAATCGGAACTTCATTTATTGGTATAATTTATCATAATTATTATAATTATCACGAAAAATACGATTAAATTAAATTACTCGGAAGGTATGGAAGTGGCCTCTTTCCTGAACGGTAAAGCGAAGTCGATTTCCGTGATCGGCAGAAGTAAATTTCCGTTCACTCATAACTTGGGGGAAAAAATTGGTGAACAAATCAGAATAGCAAGTCTTTTCATTTGAATTGAGATAAATTTCAAGTTATACTAATTATATAATCATATAATATTGTATAGCTATACGAATCCAAAGGTATCAAGTTTTACACTGAATGTGACGTTAAAGAGTTTCGTGGCGTTAACAACGAATTGAAGGAATTGGTTTTGAGTACCAAAGAAGTTATATCAGCAGATTTATGCGTCATAGGAATAGGTAATTAATTATATATTTTTAACATTTTTTAATCTTAAAGTCAATTGCCTTCAGATTAATGTTTTAATCAATCTTATTCTTTATTCATATCAATGTAATCAGGAAGTGATCCAAATATAGATTATCTCAAGGATACAGACATCCATTTGGATAAAAATTTTGTTTTGGTTAATAGTAGTTTTGAAACTTCAGTGAAAAATGTGTTCGCCGGCGGAGATATAGTTCGATATCCACTCACTGTTATTGATAATTCCGTGGTAAATGTTGGTCACTGGCAAACCGCTCAATCACATGGTATTCAACTTTTTCAAAGATTTCAATAATAAATAAACCCATTTTTTGGTGAATTCAGGAAAATTCGCTGCTTTGCATATGTTGGGAAAATCGTCGACTTTTAAAAGTGTGCCGTTTTTCTGGGCTATGATGTTAGGAAAAGGACTTCGATTTTCTGGTATGTATGAAGAATATCTATCAATTTGATTCTCATTTGTTTGCATTATAGGCAATCTCGAAGGATTTAAAGATGTCATAATAGACGGTGATTTGAAAGAATTCAAATTTGTTGCGTATTATATCAATAGGTTTCATCATTTATTGAATATTTTTCAAAATTCTATTAATATCTTTTAATCACTATCATAGACAGTGACTATGATAGCATTTCCATCACTGATCATAAAAGTATTAAAACTGATAAATTGATTTTACGCAACAGTACCGGTCGTGTGATAGGAGTGGCCACAATGGCTAACGATCCAATCGCTCCTTTATTCGCCGCATCTCTTCGTAATGGAAAAGTATTGATGGAAACTGAAATCAAGTAATGCTTTTTACGCCATTTCTAAAATCATTTCCATTAAATCCTAATTTGTTTTCAGGGCCGATCCGAAGAAATGGATAAAATCAATGACAAGTGGAGAATAAACTATAAAATATAATTAAAACAATCGTTTTTAAAGTGTTATCATTTGTTTACTTTCTATACATTTTAAAATTTAATCTGATTTTTGATTTTAAATTTGAGAAACACATAGTTATACAAATTTGACTTAAAGTTTTCTAATTTTTAATATTATTAATAATTAAACTTAATTAAAAAGTGAATAAATGAATAGTTAATCTTCTTCTTCGAAAGTTCGGGAAACGTTTAATCTTTTGAGATAATCCGCTGCATAGTATTGCTTGAGAGGCTTTTCAATTGGTCTGCGAAGAAAATCATCCCAATATTCGGGTCGTGTTCTGCCGACTGACTTCAGATAAGCGTTTTCTTGAGCCTATCCGTCATAAAACGAATAATTGATTTGAATAAAAATATAATCAAAACATTAATACAAATATAAGTTTGTAATACTTCTGAAATATAAGGTTTGCTCAAGTATTTCATGACTTCCTCTTCATATTTCAATTTTCGCCAAAGACTTAACTTTTTGCCTAAATTAACGGGTGGAACGAATCGATGCTTTCTATTAGTTATGAAAAATTTCAATAGTTATTAATGTTTAATAACGATTAAATTGCAATTAAACTATTAATTATTATAAATAGATACAAACCCTTTCTCTACATTTCCAGGAAATTTCGGAATATAACCAATGAATTCACGTTTGAATGAACTCACTATTGATGTTATTCTCATATTAATTCAAAATTAATAGATTGTAATCAATAAAACTTGGATTAATATTTTATTTCATTATTAATTCAAATCAAATCTGGTCTTAAAATTAATGTTTCGATAGATATCGATATGATATGCATTCAAACCATTCATAAGTAATGTTCAAATATTAATAATCATAACATTTTGATTTATTTTATAAATTGCGATCAAATCATAAAATAGTCAACAGTTTCGAAATTGAATATTAATTTTTTGATTAAAATAATTTGATTTTTAAAATGTTAAATAACTAAATATAAAAGTGCTTTGATTTTGAAAATGAGTCGTTTTTTATGGGATGTAAACAAACGTCTGATTAAAGGCGCAATCATTTGGTCATTGAATTTAAAGTCAACTCAATTTTAATATTAATTAATAATTCATTCAAATTGTCATTTAATTAAAAATATAATTTAACTAAAGTTTTAGTTATAATTCATTTTATGTTGAAAAATGAAATGCAAACTAATTGGTCAACACTTGAGAGGTCTATTGATTACTGAAATGAAATTGAATTATAATAAAAATGAAATGTTTTTTCAGTTGTGTCCAAATCTATCCGTTTCTTATCAAAGCTGTCGGACATTGTCTTAATCACCACTAGTTCTAATGGAGTAATACTTATATCTATATTATTAATGTTTATTTATTATTAACTAAAGTTTATAATACAGATGAAAATGCAATCATTGACTGAACTGAAGACAGCTTTTGGTCAAATCCAATTCGATAAGAATTTTTTCGCCTCTTTCGAGAGCTCAGTCGATACTAAGTGTAGAATTAGTCTTAAAGTAAGTCAACTTTGAGAAACTTCACAACTAACTCATTCACAAGAAACTAATTCATTTGAATGTTTGAATTTACTTCACTTTAACCTGTTTTTTCAATTTGATTTGTATTCTTTAATTAAACTCATACTCTAATAGAGTCCATACAATTAAATTCACAATCATTTTTTGTCATAGAAAGTATTCATTTTAAGTGCTATAAGAGTTAGGATTATCTGCAACCGAGTCATTGATTTGTTGATTAAAAATTGACTCAAATTTGTTTTTAAACTGATTGTAATTAATGTTTAGGCACTGTTTCTGGTGTTTCGGACCGTAAATATCGACAGAATAGTTGATTGTTGTACTATTATTATGGATGAAACGCTCCCAAAAGTTATCTTTGAGATGAAATGCAAAAAAGGTTTCTATTTTATTATTTCATTTGGTTTCACTTTCAATGCTTTTATTTTCGATATCAAACCCAAAGTTAACTTAATTGACTTAATCTATAATTTTCGCTTCACTTAAACCGTGTCTCAACTTTGTTGATACTTCAGGAGTGACTCGTGAATACTTTTTGCCATATATGGAATCAGAAGAATTACGTTATTCTTCGCATTACGACAACAAAACGCCGACCTTTACGGCTGATTCTAAGTACGTTTTGGTAAATATTTGATTTTATAATTAAAACATAATCTTATTCAAAATGCTCAGACTATTGGCTCAAGCCTTTCAACATTTTGCTCAGTACACAAGAGATATAACTTTATGGATACAATCGAATCAAATTCTGTTCAAAAGTTTTTTTGAAGATGACGAACAAAGTGGTAGTTTATGCTTTGATTGCAAACATTTAATTGCATACTCTTATAAAAATATACTCTTATATTATAAAAATTAAATTTCACAGAAAATTTCTTTCCGATGACAACTTTCTCTTATAAATCAAATGAATTCATAACTTATAATTTCACTGAAGAAATATCGACAACATTTGATATCAAAGATCTAAAGGTTAGTAATAATAACGATATTTCGAATTCTAATGTTATGATTCACAGGATTAGAATCCATATTAATATTGAATATAATATAATATCTGTAATAAAAGATTGATTGAGTTTTTGATATTTGCAGTCATTTTTAGAATTTGCTTCGTATCAAAACCATTGTGTGAACGCTTTCTTCGAAGCCTCGGGAAAGTAAGTCAATCGCAAAATATTTTGTTATTCGCTTCAAGTCGAGCATAAAATTGTGGCTTAATTTTGATTTACGACTATCCGTTTGCTTTATTCTTTGTTTTTCTCCAATAAAGACCGATAGAATTTACTATCAATACTGATGGCTATTATAGCGCATCAGTAATGTTGGCCACTTTCAACTTTCCTGAGGATGAATTACCTCAACATCACAGTAATCAAGTTTCGCACACGAGTTTCAGTGTTATTGGGTATGAAAATTGTTAATTAATAATTACTTCACTTATTGTTACTCTAATTTAATAAATTATATATTTTTAGTTCATGTGAAACATCAGGCAATGAGTTAAATGTCAATTCTAATAATGCAAATGAATCACACCATTCACTTCATATGCCTTCAAACTTAGTGAATTCGGGACGTATTTTGAGTAATTCTGATACAAATAATCTTTCGAATACAAATGTTGCCAGTAATCAAACTGCAAATCAAAACAACGACATGTTTGATGATGAAGACGATGACGTCTTTGATCAAATGCTTTTAGAAATGCCTGATTTTTCCCGAAATGAAAGCGATGAATCACCAGAAAGAACAAATCAGACTTCATTTGCATTAACCGGATCTCCACTCAGACGGGTATTACTTTTCAAAATATTTAAATTAGTTATTCATACAAATGTTGACATTTTGAATATTAGTATCACCGGAATGTTCTTTTTGGTTCTGAAGATGAGAACGATTTCGTGGCTTCGAGTCAAGATATCATTGTTCCGGACTCTGACGAAGAACAGAACTAACTTCTCATTTGAAACTTATTTTTAATACCAATTTTTATATCATTTCTATTAAAATAATGTTTTTCAGTCATTTTTGTAAATAGACATTTTTAAAATTTGTTTTCTTTAATTTATTTGTTCAATAAATTCTTTAAAAGTCAAATTCTAGTGTTTAAAACTTTAGTCTTCACAATAGTTTCTGTGCAAAACTTATAAGAAAAATCGGGGTTCAGTTCAATGTTTGCAGCTTTCAAACAATCAATGATTAATTAAATAAAAAATTTAATGAATGATTGGTTTGTTATTACAAACACAACTGAGATCATAAAGATTCCATCGTTGTCTCAAATAGTTATTACATTTTGGTGTAATTGGTGCCAAATCGCTATCTTTTTTGTTTAGCATACACTCGCCTTTATTGCTATAATCGACTGATCGACACAAAGGATATTTTGATGCACAAACATCTAGACAAATGTTCAATGAAACGGATTTTCTGTAATAATCACTCGGATAGTCAGATAAATGAGAGCCCCAAATGCATGAGTTTTCAGTTGTTTCGTAGTTTCCTTTAAAAATCAAATTTCATTTTAACAATTGGACTCATTTCGAGAGAGAGAGAGAGAATAATAGAGAACTATTGAATCGGAAACTAAGATATGATATGTAATTTGGTTTTTATGTTGAATTTTGGTGACTCTGTTAACTAAACTTACGAGTTTCACATCGATCGCCACAATAACCACATTTACAAAGACAGTGGTAACCAATGAGTTTTCCGCGTTTGAATATATCGGCGCATTCGCCTCCGTTCATACATGGATTACCTTCACATCCTTTCACTTCTTTCGCATCGATGACCTGTAATAAAAGTTTTGTTTCATTCAAATTTTAAAAATCCATTTTAAAAAGCCTTAAATAGAATTCCAATAAAGAATATGTATAAGACCACTTCACAACTTTTCGAATAAGATGTTATAATTGACAAAAAAGTTATCACTGAATTGAATACTAAGATAACAGATTATGTCATGCATTGTGTTGTGCAATACTTTTGAAGAGACAGAAAAGATATTGTTTGCATTTCTCTATTAATTGATTACCTCAACTTCTGAATGACATGAGGAAGAATTGCAGATAATTTGATAGAAAGACCACTCCTTTTCTGCTGCATCTGTTCTATAGATAGGACAATGCGATGATGAAAGTAAAGGTTGAGTGGTTTGATCGGCCCAATGCAATGCACACGTGCCCGCAGTTGCACTATAGCTAACACTTTTGCAATGAATTTCATTGAGACACATGTCAATGCAATCGGCAGAGTTTTCAGCCACAGACCAGGCGAGAACACTGCTGTTTAAACAGCCATTTATGTAAGTCCTCATATTTACTTAAAATTCAAATTTTAGAAAACAATCTCATCATTGATTTATTTGACATAAACATACGTTTTTCACAATGCTTTCCACACCAATTACATGGACAGTGACAGCTATAAGTGAAGGATTGAAGAGGAGGTGGTAATTGAATTGTCTCACAATTACCCCCGTGTTTACAAATGTCCGGTATATTAGCACAAGTGTCTTCACTTTTATCTGGTTTTGGCTTTTCATTAGAACATTCTGAATCGCATAACAATTCATAGTAATCCCAAAGTTGATTGTTTTTTCGATCGCATCCCACTATTAGCTGAGTTTGATTTCTGTCCACAAAATTGATAAGACACGACTCAGTATTATCGAAATCAACGCTTTTACAGCCCGGAGTTTCCAAACAAAATTCTAAACAACTCTCTAAACTGTTTGCAGTCAAATGACCAAAATAATGGTTTCCCATACATGCATTTGGGACACTTATGTAATTAACTTTTCATAAAAAGAAAAAATATCAGATACAACACATTTCAAACAAATTTCTTATCTGTAAATATCAATTATGAACGCTTAACTCAACTATAATTTACTTTTTCTAATATGCGTGAAAAGCTATAAAGCTTTTTTAAATTGATTTAATAGTGTTGAGAATTATATTGATTAAAGTGAACTCACATTCTTTGCAATTACTGCCACAACGACCACATTGGCATTCTTTTTTAGGTCGAACGCAATTCGGATCTTCAAAACAGTCAATCTGCTCATAATCGAAAGTCAGTTGCGATGGACTGCATTCCAACTTATGTTCTGCAGATATATGAGTGTCGAACAAATAACAAGATCCTGAAAAGTCTGCATTAATTGTTGACATATTAACAATTGCAGGATTCTGAAATTCTTCATTAATATCTGCTCCATTAGGCCATTCTTCGTAATTTTGCGAGTTTTCCCCACTCATATCAGTGCCAAATTCTGAGGCATAGTTTACTAAAGGTCCAGGTTTTTTAAGTGCCACCCAAGTCTCGGAATCAATTACTTTATCGTATAAAGCTTTAAGATCTAAAGTAGTGGCACTTCTGGGGTGTATAAAAGTTGCTGATATACACGAAGCATCACTTTTACACTTCTCTAAGCACTCGGCTTTTGTTTTAAGAGTTTCAACTGTTTTATATTTCATTAAAACGCAACTTTGTTGATATTTCTTCCCATAACCTAAAAAAGTTCACTTTTTTTAGTTGTAAGAAAAAAGTAAGAAATAATTATGAAGTTATTCTTACTATTCCAACAGTGTTTCGCACATCCGCTATCATTTTGTGCTGAAGTTGAAGATGTAGTTTCTTTACTGTTCTCAGGATTTGGTATTGAGCTTAAAGTTATAGTTTCTTTACTATTTACAGGATTTGGTTGTGTGTTTGAAGTTGTAGTTTCTTTACTGTTTTCGGAAGTTTGTATTGAATTCATAGTTGTAGTAATTTTACTGTCTTCAGGCTTTTGTGTTGAAGTTGAGGTTTGATCACTATTTTCAGAAGTGGCTTCATTTGAGGCATCACCAGAATCATCATCTTTATACTGGAACATAATAAAAGTTTTTTTTAAAGTCAATCTATCAATTATTATGCTTTCCTATATTATATATAGAGGATAATTGAAGAGTCATCTAAATTTTCGATCTCAAGACTCTCAAAATCTCGCTTAAAAGTTTGAACTTTCGATCTGAATCTCAGAAATTGAGATTGAACAACAAAACCTATTGAAAATTTTCATAAATTAGCAAATTTAGTAAACATTTTCAAGTGTGGTAACATATATCCACATATAATACTCATGAATAATCATATAAAAAATGTTAATCAGTATTTTAGGAATATTTATCCTTAAAAAATAATCGTTAATGAAATGAAAATATTTAAACATTGAATGGTGAGTATAAATAATTATTCTTCAATTTTGAGTGTCTTTGAGTATATTTCATCAGAACTATCCTCTAATGATATAATAATTGTTGTAAAACGAAAACAAACTTTTGAATGGAAATTTTTAGAATAAAACTGCTTATAATGAATGCAAAACGGTCTGGTGCTCTCATGTAGAAAATATCGTATCATGAAATCTATTCCTATGTGAACTTTATTATCATTAGATAAAGTGGGCTTTATTTTTGTTTTTGAAAATAGTTTAGTTGAAATTCATTTATTATAAAGTTATTTACCGAGTCGTCCTCACAAAAAACATCAGAGAAATGGCAAAACAGCACAATTAAAATGATCAATAATTTTTTGAATAAAAGAAAATCCATTTAAATATAACTTTAGATTTGTTTGATTTATCTATTCGACAATTTTTATTGATTTTTTCAATTAATCAATTTTTTCGATATGGATTCCATTGATATAGAAGTAATGCTAATGTATTGGCAACATTTAAATCTTGGATTGAGTTACATCGAAGCTCGAGTTTGAGTTACTGTGCAATTCATTCTTAAAAGACTTCTAATAATAAATAAAATTAAAAGTTTGAAATTTTGTAAATTTAAATACTTTAATAAAGATAAAAATGTTTGAATGTTTGAAACTAAAAGGTCTGAAATTGATTGAAATGAAAAAATGAATTTATTAAATAGTTATTTACGTATGATAGCGAATATGGGCTATTAATATAAAGTAGGAAAATATGATTTTTAGGTTTTAATTTTTTTGATTGATTTATTCTAAAAGAAATTGTAAAACGATTTCTATATCTTGTGTTATATAATTAAACCCCAGAAAATGAACATATGATTATTTGAAAATGAATCTTTTAATTATTTATTAAGTTAAAATTCAGAGCATGTTTTCGCTATTTCTGGTACCTGTTCGACACCTCCAAACTTATAATATTACAACTCATTACCGAATGCATTTTTGCAAATCAAAGCAAATTTCATTTTCTTTAATGGGCCAACAATTTCCCTTGTTTTAAATTTTCACATATTTTTAAATAGTTATTTTGATTTGAAAATCAAATTCTCATTAAATCAATTCATATTGAGTTAATTTAATGTTTAGTTTGAATTGTGACCTTTTAAGTTTCGAAATTACGAACAGTTACCCCATGTGTCAACGAGAAGACTAATACCCATGTTTTCCTCAGACTATCCATTTTAATGCATCATTGAATTTATAGGTCAACAAAAATTCTATGAAATATGACAAAATACAAGCAATTTATTTAAATGTTCGTTTATTCGATAAAATTATATTTGTTGAGGTGAACAATAATCAATCAATTCTTCCAAATATAACTTTTTTCGGAAAAGCTGAAGTTAACTTTTTTTTGTATAAGATCGAAGCTCAGGCTATTGAGCTCTATAAAAATATATCGCAGATGGAAATATTTAGATTACAAATATGTAAAATAATATCTTCACTTCATTTATCATGGAATCAAACCATAAAGTTAGCAAATGATCAATTTTAAGTTAAGGGACTTAACGGTCAATGAAAAGTTATTTCAAGTTATTAGTCGATACACATAAAAACTCGTAGTTTATTGAGTTATGAACTATCAAATCTTGAATTATGATTTGAACGAATTAAACTTTTTGTTCAATCAAACATTGGTTTAACAATGTAATCATCGAATTGCAAATAATACTGTAGTTTTAAACCAATTTCAAAATAGTTCTTCGATTGTAATCATAATATATTTATTCTAAAGTTTTGTTCACTTTAATGAACTTGAAGAAAAATCTAATTTCGTTGTGTATACATTTCTGCATATTTTATACTACAATATTATGTGTGTCTTCATTAAATCCAATCTAAAGATTCAATTCAATATTTTTTTTAATATAACAATTTATTGGAAGTATTTTTTGAAAAAGTTGTTTTTACTGAAAAAACTGATTATTTTTGTTTATATTAATACTCAGACTCTGAGCCAAGAGCCGAAGCCTGTGCTCATCACTGCTTCAAAGTAAGCATATGAATGTATTTTTGAAATTCAATTGATTTGTTTCCATTTTTTACTTCAAATTAACTCAACATTTATATCATTAATTAATTTTATCACTAAATAGAAAAAATCTAAAAGTTTTACGAACACTGATTAAAAATTGAAAAAAATGAAAAAAGCATAAATAATTATTAAATTAAAAGAATCAATTTGAAATCATATAAAAGTTGTCTTGATTTAACTTTTAGATTAAAATTTGTAAGTTTTTTACAATAAAATTTTGAAAGGCCACACTCATTGAATGTTTTGCGACTCGCAATTTTTGCTTTTGATTCTATTTTTACATCCACTATAATAGTTGACAATTGTCCAGTGCTTTGACAAAGTCATGCTCTCAACTACCAAAATAGCCTATGTTTTCAAGTATAACACACTATAAATTCTATGGACTCTATGGAGTTTATAGTGTATTATAAAACGTACGTAATGTACAGTACATAAAACATAAAGGTTGGATAGTTACCAAAAACGCCTGATGGAGCGTTTGTTTCTGGACTTATTGGGTTCATATATATTACGTTTACATATACATATACATATATACTGTACTATGCATGAAAAAAGTAACTGTAATTTTGCTCTTAATATATAGACTTACCTGTATTGCATCCCTTAAGTTTAACACAAGAAACATTTATTGCGTTAAAGTATATCAATATGTTTGGGCAAAATGTACATTTCGAAACAATTGTAAAAACATAAAAGGCTTTACTGGACACTTCTGGGCTTTCAAAAGTTCATTAGTTTCAAGTTAGTAATCAAGTCATCGTTTTTCCAAACACTTATCATTAAGAAAATTCAGTCGTAAATCGTCGTAAACTTTATTAACAAACTTTAAAGCATGAGTTTTTGATTATCAAAATAAGGTAATAAATACATAATTTAGTAATAATTCAAAAATATGTAAACTGTGACCTACATTACAATATTGTTAAAATCTGAATATTATTTAAATGATTTAAAAGTTTTGCTCATTTATAGAGAAAACCCTTTGGACATCGAAAAACTTACAGAATTTATTTCTGAATTCTAATAAAAATTCTGTTTTGAAATAGAAACTGTGCCTATTCCCAAAACACAACAACTATTGCATCAAGTATTTGATGATTAAAGTAACAAAATAGAAAATTTTAACTAAAAGTCTATATTAAATGTGAAAAAGAAAGAACTC
>JAQFZT010001794.1:0-13655 GCA_034696325.1 Camisiidae sp. | reverse complement strand
CTTTTCTTTCAAAGCCTATAAGTGAGTAAAGCTTTGAAAGCTTTTTGAGTCCTGTTTTAAAAAATCCGATCTGTACTGCAAAAAAAAATGGTTTAATCATTAGATCTCATAACTATTAGAAAAATTAATTTCGGGATTAGACCCGAACATCTCCATTTGTCAATATAAAATAGTCCTCAAATCAAAGCAATACATTTGAGTGGTTCTGATGGAAATGCATGAGTTCTATACCATGCCTTCGAACAACTGACCAAAAAAGCAAATAATAATCCAAAAATCAATTACAAGTTAATAACTGAAAGCCAACGAATTAAACTTATACTAATTCCTCGTGAAATTGCTGATGAAATTGCAACTTAATGGTTAAGAAAGTCTTAACACAGAAGTTGTATCATATCTATTGATTAACAAAATCAATGCATTCTTTCATATCCACAAAAATTCAAAATTTTTAGAGTTTGAAAAAAAACTTGATTTTTAATTACTTAATCAAATATTGAATTGTTTTGATTGAAAGTATTTTTAGCTTACAAGTGAGTTAAAAGTAATTCAATCATTTTTTTCATCATTCATGTCAAACATTCAAATTTGAAATCTATTCCTAATTAATTCAATAGTGAAGTATTTGTTATAATAATTGTCTGTAACTTTCTTTGAATTTAATAAAAACTCAATATTTTCTAATATCTTCTTTTTTTGAGTTGTTTGAGTTCATTATCAAATACTATAGTGTATGCGAAACAAGTTTTTAATAAATTTAAAATAATAATTGAATTTAATAAATAATTCATATGTTCAGTATTGATAACATAACCCATAAATTATACTTTCAATCGAATTACGAAACAAAAAACTATTTAAGTCTAAGAAAACATTATTTTCTATATCTCACGAATTGATAGTTAAATGAAAAATCTCGTACAACTTGATTATAATTTGTTTTTTATTTCATAAACTTATTTAAACTTTAAAATGAAAACCTAAATACTTTTTAAGCTTTTGAAACTATGTCTGCATAAAAAATAGTGAATAATCTCTTATAAAAGATTAAAATTCAACATTTGATAAAAATATGGGACAACTTTTAATTATAGGTTTAAAAATATTCATAGATAACAAAGTCAAAGATGAGGAGAAGATCTTATAAGTGAACAAAATAAGTAATTTTAAAAAACTAAATTCAAGTTTCATTTTTGAACTTAATATCATTTCAAAGTTGAGAGAAAATCGAGTTTTAATAAGTAATAAAAGAAATCAAATTAAGGTAAACTTGAAATAAGAATGACTTAAATTGGTGTTAAACAAACATTTAATTATTATTGAAATGTGTAAAAAATGAGAAAATCAATCCATTATCAGTCATCGATAGGAAAGAGGTTTAGATTTGTATTTTCTAATTAAAAATAAGTTAACGGCAGAAAATAGAAATAGTTGTGAGACAAACAAGTTTTTTAGTTGATTACCTCTTATATACATCATGTAATTCAATACAGAAGTGCCGCCAAGAACTTTGCCACGAGGCCACGGACACCTCCGATTTATAATCCCAAAACATGCCGACTCCTGAGGCTCTGTCTTATATCCCCAATCGATAGGAGTATTTTGTAGATTAAGAGCAGCAATTGGAAAGTCAGTCGCTATGCTCTCAGAACTGCCGGCTTCTAATAGTAATACTTTAACACTTGGGTCCTCTGATAAACGATTTGCTAATACACAGCCAGCACTTCCGCCCCCGACCACTATGTAATCGTATTCCTATTATCATATATTTATGTTATAATTATCTTTCATTATTGATTAGTTCTTTAATTAAATAGCTATTTAAGCATAAAATAAAAGTTTTTGTTATAGCTTTTTGTTTGAGAAATGAATTATTCATCTTATTATCACTTAAATGGGTTTGAAATGTGTTGAAAAGAGTTTGAGCCAGTTTTTCTGCGTTTTTATTACTAAATTATTCAATATATACATAAAATCAAAGTAAATCATTTCTTTCAGGTCTAGTCGTAAAAACTTTTATCTATGTTTTTGGAAAACCTAATCTTATTTTTAATGCTAATTTGATTGTTCTAGTGATTGATCTCTCTTTAATTTATCTGTAATGGTGCTATCAATTTTGAAATAGGGATCAAAATAAAGTAGTTAAGCAATAATATTTTGGACTTAATATAACTTATTGATCAAAGTTTTAATAATTATATTTATGATTAAATTTGCTAAAAATAATAGAATTATAATATAAAATACAGTAATTAGGAGTAGAAATTTTGCACGAAAGAAAAGATTAGAAAACTTGGACATTGTTTAGGGAAAAAATTCATGTTAACTGAAAAATTCTAGTATAAAAATAAGAGCTATAATAATAAATTGATAGAAAACTAGATCAACCCATGCATGAAAGCATAATTAAAGTATAAATTTCAATGAGAAGACAAATCAGGAGTAGGTTTGAAAAAAAAGTTTAACAATAAATAGAAAATAGTTCAAAGATGTTAAGCATCTCATAGTTAGCACACAATAAGAGATGAAGAGAAGGAGTGTTTTATATCTTACTAATAATCAAATAATGCATTTTTAATAGTGTAAAAAACAATAGTAATTTTTTAATAGTATGGATAGAGGTTTAGCAGTCAATCAAATGAAAATTATGTGAAGAAATATGAGTTAATAGGTTCGAGACTTTGATAATTATTTAAATAATGATAAATACCTGATCCCACTTATTCCTAGAATGAAAGGACGAATGATCAAAATTTCTTATAAGCATAATAGTAGCCAACGGTACTATTGCTGGTAGTGTTGCACTTATGAGATGAACTAAATTTAGCATTTTTTACCATAAAAAAAATCTCAAAACAAGCAATACAATAATCACATCGAAAGCCACAAAAATAAACTTCAATGTAGTTTTTTTTTCTATTGAAGTTCAAGAATACAAATCAATTTTGAAGATTTTTCCACCACTTAATAGATCACGAAATTATGTTCATGAACAACATTTATGTGTTGACCACTCGTTGACACAAATTTTTTCAATCGAGTCATGCTTTTTCTTTTTTTATCTGTGAAATTATATAATTATACGTTTCTTGAATTCGATAGTTTTATGATAAGAGAGGTTTTCCTTTTGATAATTCTATGCCATTCTCATGAAAGCATAGTTTGAGATAAAGTTATGCTAAAGTTTTTTATAACTTAACAATTAAATGATAGTAAACTACACGTCACGTCAAAAGATCATTTGCATCTCATAAAGTTTTTACCAGTTCAGTAATAGCGATACAATTGACCCACACTTTCAAACTAATTCGTTGAACATTATTTTTCTCTCTCTTTTTCTTTATCGGAAACTTATTTGTTTAGAAACACTTCTGTTCACAACAAAAACAATTTTCTGTCACAACAAAACTTTTCACAACTTCATAAACAATACAAATAAGTAATGAAGTTATAAAACAGAGGAAAAATATGAGGATTTGAATTGAATTCAAGTTATTTTAAGCAAACACGACAGAAAATGTTTGTTCATTATGTTTATCTCCTGAGGCATTATAAGTCTTCTTCACAACTAAATAAAAAATTGTTGCTCTGAGAAAAGGAGGTAAAAATATGTTTAGAATAAAGTTATTAAAATAATTTGAAATAATGATTAATTTATAAAATTAAAAGTTAAATGGAAAAAAAATTTAAGGATAGAGTGTCTCATAATATATGTCACATTAAATTTATTTATAAAAAGAGCTAAAATTCTATTTATAGGTTAACACATAGAAGTGCAGTAATTCATACTTAAATACTTATTTCACCTGAAAATACTCAATAACAAATCATAAGGAATTTATTTGAATTTAGAAAACGATGAGACATATAATGCTTTTTGAGACACTCAGCACTTATTAACCTTAATTTCATAAAAAGTATATACTTCATGGTATACATCATGGATTTCTGTTTGAAACCATCTCTAATGAACTTTGAATAAAGTTCTCATCACTCAAAACATGACATACAATGAAAATATCAAAAGTATTAAAAATCTTATACCACTCATAAAAACCTTCTGATAAAGAGTTCTCAACAACTTTTTTTGAACAATGAGAATGTGATTTTAATGTAAAACAGATGTAAATAACTTACCTGAGACACCATATTTTCAGTATCAAATTAGCTGCACAATTATGATAAACATTTAAAATCATTATAAAGTTTCGCTTAATTAAAATTAATCCAAATTATAGTTTACTCAAAAATATGTCAGATCTTAATATGCAGTTCACAACTCAATAGTAGCTCAAAACGTGTGGTATATCTAAATGATGTTTAAGCACATTCAACATGATTTCAAACTCATTCTTTCGATGTGTTTCGTGGCGTTTATTATTCAAAACTTTTAAGACATAATGAAAAAACCAGATGTGACTAAAAAACATCTTTTATTTAAATTCAAAATAAATCACATTTAAGTTTGAGTACAATTTAGCACATAATTGAGTGGTTCACTGGAACATGTCTTAAAAGACTTTAAGAAGAATAGAAAAAAGATTTCTTCCAAAATAAAGATAAGTTGCTATTGAAAGAAGTTTTGGCATAAAATCAGAAACATGTCAATAACTTTAAACGTGTCAAATAGTAGTAAACCTTATGGAAAGAATAAGACATTCATCTCTTCTTATTTTATAAAGTGGTTAAACAAAGCGAACTGCAATTTTAAAAGCAAATAGTTTTTGAAGAGTTTGAATGTGACTTTTGACTTACTCATTATGAATGCATAATAAAGTTCATGTGTTTAAATCTAAATTTATTGATTTTAATTATTAGCGAATCATCATCAAAATCCATTCAGTGAATACTTATATCAACTTTGAATAGAATTTCTAATGTCTTCAAGTTTTATATCCTAAAAGTCTACCTCAATTTCAAATTAGTTTAGAATTTCTTCTCTTAACAAAATTACTAAACAAAATAAAAAGTCATTCAAGTAATCACTTATTAAAGATAATTGACCTGAGCTTTTGATTCAAGTATTAATGCAGGACTTTTATAAAAAACTTAATGTTTAAGTTCACTAAAAATCTTTTATTAACCTTAACATTGAGTTTAAGTAGGACTAAGGTTTATATAAAAATTGAAAAAAGTTCAAAACTTTAAGCACATAAAAACATTAAACAGAAAAAATTGATTAAACTTACATTTTATTAATTATTAATACTAGAACATATCCAAAAACAAATTAGTCCACAGTTAATGAACAAAACGAAAAATATAACACATTCACCATAAACAAGAATGTGTAGAAATCAAATCTCTTTAATCAACACAAGTATTAAAAAGAAATAAATTTTCTCGCAAAATATATTCACAATTGAGAAAACATTATATGAAACAGAAGTCAAAAGTCTCTGATGTGAATCAAGAGCTTTAAATCGAGTAAAATAGTTGTTTTTTGATTAATATCGATAGTTAGGAGTGGGCTCTAGTTTTTTCTTCTCATTCATTCCCTGAAAATGAAGGTTAATCGGAACTAAGCCTAAAGCCATAGTTCGGGAGAACTGCTTAGCCTTTCAAATGACTCTTGAATGTAGGACATCAAGGGTTACACTCTTTTCAAGTCTCGTTTCATAACTTCGGGTACGACTGGATAGGTATCGAAAGAGAAGGTATGATTCTAGTAATACAGTCGCACCTATTTATAGTGGACTAATGTTTGTAACAAAATCTTTATTACCTGTATAAGTTTGGGTTCTTTAAACTCTTAATTTTATGTTTATAATTAACATTCTAAATGAGAACGTATTTTAATTATACGGGTAATTTGAAAATTTAAATGCATTGATGAACTAAAGTTTATTACTGAGAATGAGAATAAATTGAATAAAATTTTAACTCTCAAATAAATATTTTATGAGTAAACAATTATTGCAATAATTTTTATAAAAGTTTAGTCTTTAAAAACTTGAAATTGATTGAACTCATACTAGTGAATACAATTTATTTGAAATAATAACTGGATTTTCACAATAATCTTGTTATTTATATGTAAAAAAAGTTAGAACTGTATTAGGTTTTTCAAATACTGGTTACGCCACCCGTTTTAGCGTTAAATTTTTCGTAATGATCTCTTTTAATTGAGTTTAACAATTATTTTTAGTGATGTCAGCCCATCATTACTTGTATAACGTGATTATAAATAATTTTTCCAATGATGGGAAAATAGTTTATCCAACATTTTATTAGGAACAAAAGTGTTCCTAATTTTGTTTTGATTAATTCAATTAATTTTTAATTTTTAATTTATAAATAGCGGTAAATTTTTGATCGATTAAGATATAAAACCATGAATTTGTGATACTTTTGCACACCTTTTGATATGTGTTATCAAAATGAGATTTTTGTGTATAAACAAACATTTATAAACAAATATTTATTCTAACTTTGATCTCAATTATCATTGAATCTGAATTTTAAAATTTTTGCGGCAATAAATCGGTTTATTATAAAGAAAAAAAGATAATTTTTTTGATTTCAATACTAGAGTTGTATAAAAAGCGACAGATGAATAGATGAATAAGAAATGAATAATCATTTTGATAGACAGCTCATGATTTGAGATAAAAATTTCTATATTAAGTATGCTATTTGTGTACTGGTTTGTTCATAAGTATTGAATATAGTTCTGTTCAATAGATATATAAGCCTTCAATTTGAGGCGTAAATGTTATGGATTTCCTTAAAACTAATTTGAGTTTTTTATGTCCAATTTCTAACACCTCTTAAGTTTATTTTTATCTCATAAATCATTTCTCAATAATAGATGTTACGAAAAGCTATCTTTAAATGATTTAACAAACATCTAATACTCATTGCGATTATTGGGAACACTTTTTTAGTCCGAATTTGAAAATGTCCAAAACCTGTATTACAATTTCAAAAGTCAATTAAGCCTTGTATGCACTAATTAATTATCTGAGGTACTCATATAACAAGTTTATCATCAAATTATTATCATAAACTGCTGTATGAGTTATTTCATTATCTTTCATAATCAAGTACTATCTATAGAAATATAAACAAAAAAACTATTTCAATCAAAATTCAAAAGGGAATGTAAGTGTCAAATTGTTTTTAGGTTTATTTTAATATCAGTGTGAGTTCAGTCCGAAGGTATTTAAGCTATAATGTGCAAAGTCTTTGTAAAAAATTCAAAATACAAAATAGCATTTTTTATAGATATTGTATATTATTTGTTATTATCAGTTTCTTTTGATTTTAGTATTTTTCAAGTTCGAAAATTGGATAACATTTTGGGGAACCCCTTAGTCATGAGATTGAATACATGGTTTTGATAATTTGAATTGGGGTTTCTTGTCAAGTGCATCAGGTTTGAGATCCCACTCTAGTTAAGTGCTTCATATTTGACTAATACTGAAAAGAAATACTAGCGTTTGACAAGTTTGAGAATAGTTCCCATACATAACATAACACATCTTTGAAAGATAGGCTCAAGTTCAAGTGATCTTTTAATGATAAGAACACCTACTTTTAAAACATTAGCATTCATTTTATAAAAGCTTTATTGGATTTAGTGCTTAAAAAATAAATGACTTTTCTCTCAGTTTGATTCATAACTTCTCAAATCTTATTTTCATGACTAAACACTTTTAGAAATAGGAGTCAAGTCATGAAAACTACAGATAATTTGGAATAATTTGAATAATATTAAGTCAGAACAAGTTTTTTCAGAAAGCTATTGTTGAGTAAATAAATTGAGAGATAAAAATAACTATATTTAGGGATTAAAAACTACTTGTTATTCGATATCGTGAATGGATTTATATCGTTAACGTGAGTATTAGTAACATTGAAAACGTTATGAGGATTTCCCACCCTTTAGCAAAAGTTTAATGTGAACTTCGATTCTTCAAGTTTATCATACTTTTGAATATTCAGTTCATAAAGACTTTAAACCATTAATCTAAGGCTTAAGCTTTAAACGACACGAATATAGACTTGAAAAACAAATAAAACCCAATTACAGTTCAAAAACAAAAGAAAGAAGTTAGAAAAGATTCAGAACATATAACTCTTTATCATGATTAAAGTGATAGTTTTTAATAAGTTTTAAAATCATAATAAATGCACTCAATTTTGGTTTAATTATGAAGTTTTTGAACCCCTTTTTATTGAACGTAATAATTGAATATTGATTTACTGTATGAACACATTTCATCATAAAATATGATTTATTTGTGTAACAAAAGTTTTGATCAGTCATTCATTTCCAAAAGCAAACAATTAATAAATGGTTTAATTAAATATCTAAATCATGATTCAAATTAAGCGCAATTATGACAGAAAACTCAAGATAGACCGAGATATGGAAGCAGATCAAGAAGAAGATCAAAACACAGTTATTATCGAGACTTCAGGTTTCTATTCATATTGTTTTAATAGTTTTATAAATGTTTTGAATTTTTCTTATAAATTACTTAAACATTAATTAAATCTATGAAAAAGTTGTTTTCTCTTTAGATATCGAAAGCGAACAAACTCATTATGAAAACGATGGAGGAGAACAAGTCTTAAACTTGGATTCATTTGCAGACAATTTGATTAATAGTGTAATAAACGATAGCTATAGTTGTCTTTCAACAGTTGTCGACAACATGTGTATAGACACAGATCATCACATTTCAAGGCAGTCTTCAGGTATTTATTAATTTATCTATTATTTGATTCAGTTTTTAATCAGTTTTTTATTTATGTTCAAAACAGAAGACGATATGAGTCTTGAAAACACTTTATTTGAATCATGTGTTGAAACCATTGAGTATAGCGAACAACCAATTGATGGACACATGAGAGAAGACTTGATGCAAATGTCATTTGAAGACAACTTAAGTGAAAATGAAAGCGAAAGCACTGTTTCTCTTAATAATCATGAAAATCAGTTTGAATTTGATTTCATTAACCAATCGGTTAATAATGAAACAGAAAATATAGTCTTTAGTTCAATGAATACAAATAATAATAATGAAAATGAGTTTAAACTTTTGAAATATAATTATTTGGTTAATATATGGACTGAAAATGAAAAGGAAAATACAGTCTTGAGCTCAATGAATACGAGTAAAACTGTCATTACTTTAGATAAAAAAATAATCGTTTTTAATCGACTTATAATTTATTGTATTTTTGCAGCCAATGATAGTAATGAAGTCAATGATTTTGATATTGATATTGATTCTGATGTGGAGTGTAATCAAGACACTGAGTCTCAAAAGGAAGACTTCGATAGTGATAGCGGTCATGAGGACTATCACCAAAAGTATAAACGAATCATTTATCAAGAATTGCAAAGTATGCGAAACAGTAGTTCATTAGAAAATAACTCCAATGTCAATAAAACATCTCATTTTAATACACAACAAGTTGAGAACATTCATGTCGACATTCATATGAATGAAGATTTAGCTCAAGTTCCCGAACAATTAGAGCCTGTAATTCATTTGGAAAGTGATCAACAAATTAGAGAACAAAATTATATCAATTGAAGAGCAAATCCATAAATATGTGAGTATTTAATGAGTTTTTAACATATTTTTTATTACAAATTACTTTCATTTTCAGATCAAAGGAATTAGAAATAATCCTTTTTAATAACCAAATAATAGTACTGGAGATTAACCTTTCAATTAATACTAAGTCAATGCCTTTTAATCTATGTTTTTAAAGATTTTTTTTATAATTAATGATAATTTTTGATTACTTTATACCAGTACTTATGAAGCAATTAATATTTTCATCACATAAAAGATAATGTTTCTAATCATATCTTTTAATCGTTGAGTTTTTATCGCATTTTGTGATCTCAATTGATTGATAGTCAAAAGATTGTTAAACTTTTAAATTGCTTATATTTAAAGTTAAAAAAGTTTCAATTAATAATTTGTAACGTTTTTACTATTTTTACGTTTTTATATTCAATCATTTAATTTCATATAAAATTCTTTAAGTTTTAACTGTGATTTCTTTTGAAAGTAAATCAATATTTTTATATAACTTAATAAATCCTTTCATATGTATTGATAGAATAAGTTAAACATATCTATCATTGTATAAAACATTGGTATCTTAGACTCGAGTAGTTTTTGTTTTGTATTACAATTTAAAAGTTTAAATTAAAGAAGCCTTCAATACATTATTAATTGAGTTTTTCAGTTGAATAGTTGTTTCGCATTTATTATTACATCTGATACTGAACTCAAACAACTCAAAAAAGAAAAGTTGATTCAAAAATATTTAGCTTTTATTAAGTTCATTGAAAGTTAGAGACAATTAATTATAGCAAATACTTCACTATTGAACTAATCAGGAATTGATTTACAATTTTTATGTTTTACTTTAGATATAAAGTTGATTGCTATGAGTTGAGCTAAAAATACTAAATATTAGTTATAAATCAGTTAATTCTTACCAACTATTGACTCAAATGATAACGTTATTCTCAGATTTTCAGAAGTTTTACTCACTTTTGTATTGAGAAACTTTCTTTTTTTATTAAAAGTTAAATACCTGTATTTCAATACATTTGTACGATCCTTAAGACTTGTATCGTTTCTTAAATTGAATCCGTGTTACACTTTTTGAGTACTGTATAACAGTGTTCCACAAGACTTGAGCTTTTATGTCCTCGGCCGATGACCCTCAGCCTGAACCTTGAGCTTCGAGCCTCACCTTTTATTTATTTATTGTATTTATTAATTTTTGTAAATGATTCAATTTTATCTATCGAAATATCTATTTGATTCCACAGTGGTTTGTATAAGAAAGCCATAGGGCTGGATATGGCCTCATAAACAATTTCTGTCCTCTCAAACTTTTCAAAATTTAATTACTAGTATAAGCATTCTTACCAAATATTTTTCAAAATTTTAAATATTGCATTAATTATGTATTAATTGAGTGCTCTGAGGATTACTCGGGATAAAATTGAGTCAAAGTAACAATTGTTTAAAAAAGAGCATCATTTTGTGGCTTATCATCATCTCATTATATTAAATGTATCGAATTTTGAGTTAAGAAAAAGAAGATTAAAAAATTTTGTGAGTGCACAACAGCCAAGCAATATAATAGTCTTTATGCTGTATTCATGTTTACAGGCATTGATAATATTAACTTCAAAAAATGTATTAATACATGTTTATGGTGACACCCCTTTGGCCTTTCTCGCTCTTAAATAGTTATGTCACAACTTATTAAATCTTAAAATCAATAATCAATATAAAAAATAAAAGTCACCAAAATCTGGGACACGTTAATCATAATAAATCTTCCGGCAAACAAATAGTTCAATAATAGATTCTTTCATACATTTAACAAAAATGTGTGAAATGCAGACATTCAGTTCAGTTCAAATTCTTTTTTAATTATTTAATTTTGTTTCAATTTCAGGTGTAATCAGTTTCAATTATTTGAATCATTTTTAGATTTGAATTTAGTTATGCAATCATTTTTTAGATCAAGTCCTGATTCACTTTTATAATTAGTTGTTATTTTTTAATTGCATTCTTATGTAATTATTTACTTGGGATTTGATTTATCGGTGATTTCCTATCAGATTTGCAATTAATTAGATTAATATAACTTACTATTGATTTTTGTGTACATAAAAAACTTTCATAGTTTTGTTGTAACACTTCTCAGATTTTTAAGAAAAACGTCATTTAAACATATATTTTTAGCACAACTTTTATGATGAGATAAGTTTTAATGAAAAATATTCCTAAATCTTAAAACCCTATCAAAACTATGATGTTATCGGCCGTACATTTCCTCAAAGGAAACTGAACTCTAATTACGTAAAATGCTTTACGGAATTCCTGAGAAAATGAATGACTATTTTGTTGGCATTAAAAAAGACTAAAAGCATTACTCAACTGAAGCGCACAATAAGTATGAAAATCCAGAGCTTAATCTGTGATATGAATAACTATTTTCTATAGAAAATATGTCAATAATTTTTAATGTGATAATAATTTTAAGTATTATTCAAATGATAAGCTGTGTCTGTGGTATCCCTGGAGTGCCGGCTTTTGCGAGAATCGTTGACTTCAACCCCAAAATGACAAAATATCCCGAAGGCTATCAACTCAAGTATGACTGTATAGATCCGAGTGGACTTAATATCAACGGAAATCCAAAACGTTTTTGTAATGACAATCAATGGACTCCACGACAAATACCAATCTGTGGTATATAATCATTATTTACATCAATAAAATTGAAACTTTCTAATGATTTATTGGTCGAATAAGAAAATAATTTTGGGATAAAAAGTTTAGTTGAATCATTTTCTATTTTGCTCAAGGCTTTTATTTATTTGTTTTTAATTTAAGATTTACTGTTGATTTTCAGAAGAAATTTTATATTTGATTATTTCATAAATTGCTCATTTCTATGTCAGACCTTTATCTTAATCAGTAAAAGAAATTTTAATTAACTTTTTTAAGAAACATGAGTCCTGTATTGAAACAACTTTTAGTAAGATTTAAACTGATAGAAACTTTTTTGGGTCTTTTTTACTTATCGTAAACTATTTTTATTAGAGGTTAAAACTCTTTAATATGTTTTAAATATTATTAATTATGTGTTGGCTTAAGCTAAAAGTTTAACTTTTTCTATACAGATATAGCAGATCCAGACGACGCGAAGTCAGAATTTCAATTAGAAATGCTTGACTCGAATGACACTTCTCTGAAAAAGAGCTCATTTCATAATAACTGGAGTTTATTTGGAACTCAAGTTAGTTATACTGAAAATCTAAGAGATAATTTCATAAGTCATGTCTCAAATGAATCTAATTTATGGAGAATTAAATTTGCAAATAAATATCCTGTGGAAATTGATCACTCATTTCTAGTTATTATGGTTTTTGTGATACCCTATAACTCAACTCATAATAACTCAGATTTTAATATTGATATTAAATCTAAATTCACATCAACTCAAAGAACTTGTAGAACGAAGACAGAGATAGATAGTATTGATAAGCTTTTTAGTGGCTTTAATACAACTGCTTTCATATCTAACAATACGTGGCAAAATGGTATGAGTTTTTAAAAGTTTGATATCATTTTTCCGATAAGTGACTCAACATTTATTCTCGCTTATAGTGAACTAAATCCTAAATAATATTTCTAATTTCGAAATTTTTAATATAATTCAGGAATAACTAAGAAAGAGCTGATTATCTCACGATTTTCTTTCATATAACCTCAGAAGTCTTCACAAAACTAGAAAAAAACCGAAAAATATTTCCTTTTTATACAAGTTTATGTCATCCAAAACTACAAAAGTTTAGGAGAAAATGAGAGAAAATGTTAGTTTTTAATATATATTCCGTTATAATTTAATGTTTTATATTACTTGAAAATGTTTTCACATGTAATGAACATTTTATTTCTATTTTTCTGTTCGGAGATTAACTCACATAACAATAGGGTTTTTAGTTTTAATTAAAACATTTAATTAAGTTATATGCGGGTTAACTATAACCGGAAATGACTGTATTTTATTGACAAATAGATGTTTTCCATAAAATCTTAATGGAATGCAGGAATAATTGGATGGATAGACCATTTAGATGGCAAAAAACT
>JAQFZT010001793.1:0-13655 GCA_034696325.1 Camisiidae sp. | reverse complement strand
TAAAGTTCTTTACATTAGAAAAAATGCTCAAAATAGCGAATAAGGAAATAATTAAAATGCATGAGATTTTGGCAAATGTACTGTACTATCAAACTTTTGTTTTGTAAAATAACGCATATTAAGTCAACTTTTCAATTGGTTAAAGAACTAAACTATAATGACATCTTAAATTCAATTTAATTTACTTTACTTCACTTGAATTACTTAATTCTACTTTAATTTACTTTGTTTTAGTCGTTTAAGCAATCGGAAAGTTTACTAATCAAAAGTTATGTGTAATTTTACAAAACACGAGTTTTATAATTCTGAACAATACTGTAGAGGAAAGTTGGAGTAATTGAATAGTCATTATAATAAAGCCTATCTTATTTCGAGTTTATATTGATATACAGAACAACTTTAGAATGTGACAAGTGGATAGAAATTGCGAAATAAACTTTGATGTGATGAATGAAAGCATTCTCTACTGATATTTGATGCTAAACTCTTGTGCCTGGTTTGGAATATGCATCTCAAATGATTGTCAACATTTTCTGTTCCGTCTCGAGTGGCACTAGTTTTGTAAATACTTGTAAAAGGTTGTAATGCTGTTTACCTAACAGTCAGGAATTCACCACAAAGAAAGCTTTTAGTTTGGTGTCAATCTAGTTCTTTTCAATTATCATAAAACAACTTTATTTTTCATTCATTATAAATAGGCTTCGTTTCATCAATCAATAATAGGTATGAATTATTTCATAAAAGTTTATTCAATATCAGGCATAAAACACATTTCAAAATAAGATGTTATTCATTCAAATGATAGTCAATTTAGTTTTAAACTTTATGAGCATTTCTTAGCATCAAATCAATAGTTAGTTGTATGCAAATAATGACAATCAGATTTTAATGTATATTTATTATAGAATTTCTTATTCATTTTGAGTTTTTATGAATAAAACATTATTTTAAATAATTTTCATTTATTATACATTTTTTATACTTTTTGTTGACTTTATAATACTAAATATCAAATGAGAATACATGAATAGACAATATTTTATATCTCTATTCAAGAGAATATGAGACAAAAAGTGTTCTTGAGATGAGTTTCTTTTTTATTTGACATCACTCTTCATGTTTAAAAAGAATTATAAGTTATTATACTTGTAGTCCTTTTTAAGAATAGTTTTCTATCAAATGAAAAGTACAGTTATTTCTAATGGTTATAAAAAGTTGAAATACGAAACGGATTGAATACAACTACTGTACAAATAATAAGATTCGGGTAAACCTTGAGTATAAATATAAACAATTTGGAAAATGAATATGAATTAGGAGTAGAAAAATAAGGAGAACTTTTGAATGCAAATATAGAGTTGAGCAAAAGAATCGTATTCATGAAGCTTTGAATAAACAGCACTTTGTCAAAAAATTTTATTATAACAACAAAAGGAAATGTAAATACATAAAAAACTCAAACTTTTGCATACATTTAGTTTGTCATTGTGTAGAAAAATGGATGCATTAAAATAAGTTGTTTGAATAGATCACCAAAAATAATTATATGGATAGAATTCAAATAATAGTCATAAATGTAAACAACAATACAACTCAAATTATATATCTTAATAACAAGAGGACCTTAAAAAACATATAGATATCTCTTTAAATAAATCTAAATTTACTTTTCAAAAATTTCTCAATAAAACAAAATGAATTTTATGCTAAAAAGTCAATTAAATTATCGAATATAATTCTGAATGCATAATGAATGAAAGCAAGAAAAATATAAAAGTCATAAAAATGAGGAACTATTGTTGATCTGAAATGGAAAAAAGTTGGAAATATAAAATATGTAAATCTGATTGTAAAATGCAAAAACAGTTTTGTGCAGCAGTTATGCTAAGAGAAAATATAGTTTCAAACTATTTTTATGTTCACTCCTTTCCATTTGTAAAAACTTCCATTTAGTATTGAATGTACATTTGCTGAGAGTTAACAAGAAATTAGTATTTTTCAATAGTGCGAAAAAAGGCATCAACAAAGGCATTGACAAAGGCATTGGGCATAAGCTCAAATCAAAGCGTGAAAAAAGCAATTTGTTTTTGAAGTCACACTGACTTAAGTAAAAATATTTGAAAGAAGCCTAAGCTGAAAAGTTCCCGCAGAGCTAATGATGATATTGGCTCATAGGATGTAATACAGTATGTATGCAAAAATAAATGAGTACTTCTCTAACATTACGAAATGCCAGAAGAAATTTTCATATGTTGAGATGAAGAGTCGCTCCGAAAGGTATAGTGCAGCAAATGGTAAACTAAATCGACTGCTGATGCATGAAAATTGAAGTGAGTATACAGACTGAGTACAGACTGAGCACAAGCACAGGTACCAAATGTTGCCTTTCATGAAGCACTATTAAAGCGTGCTGAGCCCTGTGCTGAGCAATCAACATAAGTTTCGCCACCTCTTCTCTACTATTTCTTTGTAATACTTTAGACATTCTTTCACTGACAGTTCTGCAGACACACACTTTTAACATATGCTGCGGTATTGCTTTTTACCATTAAGGATACTGAATAACTTCTTAAATGGCATCAGAAATGAACCTCAACTCGAAGAAAAGATAAAATATTTTAAGTGTACCGACAGAAGACGAATGCTTTCGCTTAATGTATGACTGTCTTCAAGTTAATTATAAAGTTAAGAACAGAAGCGTCAAAGTTATCCAATTCTAATCGAAAGCTCAAACCTATTAAAAGATATCTAATGAATCTTTAATTTAAGCTAAAGTTTTATTAACCAAAAATTAGTTTGAATTCTAGCTTTAAAGTAATTATAGATAAAGTGTCACCTCATACTAGAGAGTGTGTACGTGATGGCAGTTAATTGCCTTCTTCTTAAAGTACTCCAAACTATTTCCTTATAAGTCATAAACAGATTTAAGAAATGCTCTACTGAATAATGCAGGACTTTTCAAGTCAAGAATAACTTATAAATACTAAAGTTATTTATTTCAATATAATATTTTATAGTTAGAAACACCTATAATTTATACCTTTGATAATTAGCTTCAGTGGTCCTAAGATTCAGATTTAAAATATTAACAGAAACACAGTTTGATAATAATTGAAATCGTAAATTAACACATTAGAGATTTTTCTAGTTTTTAGTGGTAACTAGAGCTGGTCTCGAGTCAAAATCGGAAATCTATTTAGATTTATATTCATTTTCTCTCTGTATTTGATGCCAATTTCAGAAACAATAATTCAAATTAGTTATCATTTTGAAAATAAATTAAACTTTAGTTAATAAACTCTTATTTTTGAATAAAAATTACACTTCAATAATGAATATTTTTGAGTATAAATGTAACTGCATTTGAAGGGCCGGATTGAAAAAGAACACAAACGCTTTTTAATTGTTGTCCCTTTTTATATGAATTAAGATTTCTCAGAGAAACAATTTAATAATGCGTTTACAATAATGGAAATTTCAAATATTTATTTCTTGAGCGCTTACTTTAATTCTATTCTTTTTGAAGCAAATCATCTCAAGACTTGAATGAAAAACATTCAAAAAATGTCTCAAACATTCACAAGAAACAAATAGATATATTTATGAAATTAAACTCCTTATTCATTGAATATCAATAGATATACTCCTATTTGGATAGTTGTAAGCGTGAGAAAGTTTATTAAATTGTTTCTCTGAGAAATCTTAATTCATATAAAAAGGCACAACAATTAAATTGTCCTTCAATTGTACTTTTTATATGAATTGAATTTCTTAACGAAACAATGGGGTAGAGATTCGCGCGCTCACAACCACCAAAATGATAATACAATATATCTATTTCAAAAAACAACAATTAAAACTGTTTGTGTCAGCACTCCATCCGACCATTCGTTTATAACTGAATAATTAAATGAGTTTTAAAATATTTAAAGTTTTCAATATATTTTAAAATTCAAGAAAAAGTTGAGATTTGAAAAACTCATTTCTTGAAAATAATCAGCTTTAGTAATATGTTAAATATTTAAGAAGTTTGAATAATTTATATGATTTTTTTTGAATTATAAAAATTAGTTTTGAGTTTGAAATAACTTTGAGCTTATCATTACTCAAATAAAAAAAAATATTTAAAATTTTGATCTGAAAAAAATGTTTGAAAACTCTAAATGGATAAATATAAAGAATTGTAGTTCTGACTTCATTGGTTTTACTACTTTAGTTCAACATTAATGACAAGTGCCCTTTAGTGATGAAGTGTACAGTAAATCACAGCCAATATGAAAGTTAGTTGAAAACAAGGATAGGCTAAATGCCAAAGAGTTCAACAGCTTATGAATGTTTTTGTGATAAAGCTATCATAAACTATTGTCTAATTTTCATTTTATTACATTTTGTATTATAGTATTAGAATAAGTTATGTATTTAATGCTTTAGATATAAAACTTGTTACCAATGACTAAAATTAAGACAATGAAAATGTCACACAAAAGGCTCGAGACAGCATTGATAATGGAAATGCCTGACGGCTTCTACGATACTCTGATGACTTTTGTCATTATAATTTCATTTACCACTCATAACAAATTCAAAAGTTAGAGCCATTGATGTGCGAAATTCTCATCAATAGCTAGAATATCGTCTGATATGATTATATTAATTATAATTAGTATAATAAGTTGCAAATAATGCTGAAATCATTAAATATGTTGGATATGATTTCTAGTTTATTATGGCAATGAATGTTGGATAAAATGAACTGAAATAAAATTGGAGATTATCTTCAATGTCGCAAATTTTCATTTCAAAATAATTACTTCAAATTTAAGTTTTCATAAGGTTTCTTGGATTTAATTTTGACATTTATAGTTCAACAGTGAAACTATTTAATCGAAAAAACCACAGGTAATTGCAATTTAAGTTGGAGAGAAGCTAATGAATTAAGTTTAATGTAACATAAATTGAAGGCAATTTAACATAACGTTTAATATATAGTGATTTATGAGTTTATGCTAAAAGTCAACTTCTTGTGGCTCTTAAATGTTTAGTTATTCTAAATTGAATTTAAAACAAGTTTTCACATCGCCTTTAATATTTCACTCACCTTATGATTAAAAATAATCCTACTTTTTATGAACTTAGAAATAGCAACACATTCTTAAATATTTCAATGAGTTATCCATTTCATCAATTATCACTTTTATTAAGCCATTTTCAAGCTATAAATTGCAAGCATTGCTCAATAACTCTGATTTTGACTTTGAAAAAAATTTTCAGCTCAAATTCTCATAACTTAATCTTGAGATGAATTATAATTTAAAATCATTTTGATTATGAAATCTTTTTAAAAATATCTCACTTTTAGTTGACTAATAATCTTTATATCTGAAAAAACGATTAATATTTTAAATGATAAATTAATTCATTCGTTTGATATAAAAAGATGAAATGTACGGTATATCTCGATTAGAGAAGGCGAAGTGTTGAATTTTTAAAATAGCGCAATCTTTTTTATCAGTTGTCATTTAATAAATTGGTTGAGAAAATTGCCTAACCTTTTGATTAATTAAGAGAATTAGAAAACGTCAACTAAAACTAGAAATATAGTTACTATACATTAGAAGTGGCACTCATTCTAGTCTAGGGACAACTTGTATAGTCACAATTGATAGGTTTTAAAAAAGTTTGTGATAAGTATTTGTTTGATGAAACTTGTTTTGCATTATTAATGTTTAGTTTGATTGAAATTTCGATAAAGATATAAAAAAATTGGCTCATCAATAGTGCCTCAAGAAGTTGAAGTAAGGACTTATTACATTAAAATATGATTAATTTGCATAACAATACGGGTATTTATTTCTTTTGTAAAAAAGCAAAAGTCAATCATCACTTGAAATGTCATATTTTCTAGACTATCATCAATATTCTTTCCCCGGAATTGAGAACAAGTGAATGAATGTTACTATAATTCAAATTTTTGCATTTCTTCAAATGCAAAATCAATGAATGATAATCTGAAATGTAATGGAAGAAAAATCGTTCAATCAGTGAAACTTTATTAAATTTCAATAAAACATGTTTAGCTTTTGGTAAGTGAGGTATTAATGATTTTTATATTCGTTTTTAGATTGAATCCCTAAACGGCACTTAAATATGAAATATAAAACTATTTTTATATTATATTTAACAATATAATAAATCACTGATAAGAAGAACGACATTCAAATGTCATTAACAATTGCAGTGAAAGTCATGCTCAAAGTTGGATGACTTATAGCGGAAATGATATAACTCTCAGAACAGAATAGAGGAAATGAAACCAAAGAATAAGAAGTTTTTTGATTTGATGAAAGAGAAATTAATTAAAATTACAGCACATTCTCGTCGAAATTAACTTTTAGATCACAAGTTCTGTTGTTTCATCACTTAAGAGCTAAAAGTGGAATAAACGAGTGCTATCTTAAGAATGAGTTGTTTAAGTTTGTAAACTTCAAGTAAAGCATTACACCATTCTGTATATCATAGAATATGAGCTAAGTTTGTAAATGCTTTCCTGAATAATTTGATAAAATCAAAGATAAGACTATGATTTATCATATAATTTACATTCATATACTTGTTGTTTATGTTTTGAGTAAAATATATGGTCAACAATATATATATGCTGTATATAATTATATTATATATCATGCGATTTCCAGAAAAATGAGCCTTTAGTTCGATTAAGAAATATTGTGTTGCGCTTCAAACCTTTTTTTCAAACAAGTATTTACTCAAACTTTTCCATTCAAACAAAATTTCCAATTCCAATTCCAATTCCAATTTCCAATTCTACAAATAATTCAATTGTACAGTAGTTTTATAACAAACTATTTTTCAAAAGCTATACTATGTTGAAGAATCACTTAATTTTGTTATCAAAATACCAAATGATCATTAAATCTCAGACACAATAAGCATAACAATGATTCGGATCGAAAAGTTGTTATTTTGAAGTTTGGGAATAGATTTTGGAAGTAATTAAATTTGAAATTATGTTTTCTGAACAAAACAGAGTAAATACTCTGTATTTTTATGAATAGAGAGCAAATTAATACAAGATAAAAATAGCTATTTTTCTTCTGTTATTATAGTTTATTTGAGTTCAAATGAAGTAAATCTTTCCGATAAGACATAATAACAAAATAAAGAATGAATATATCATTTTTACGATATAACAATCGAAAACAAGAGCTCTCCCTTCAAACAATAAATTATTTTGTTGTTGGGCTATAGAATAAAATGCATTAGAAGTGCCTGATGAAGATGTTGTCCACTTGAACATTGTTTCCAAGCATGTAATCGATACCGGATTTTCTTTTCTGTCAAAAACTTAGAGATAGGCTTTTTCTAAATGCCAAAATCGTTTTCATGAGTAGGCAATTAAGTTTAACTTCTCTTTGCAAATAGCAGTCAATAAAGTTCGTGTGAGTGACTGACTGTTTAACATGAGCTAAAATGCATTGGCTTTTACTTCCGCGCAAATCAATTTCGAGCAAAATGCAAATGTCGTGTAACTGTGGCTTCGCTAACAGTTTCAACAAATTATTCTACCACTAGTTCTATAATACATTCTACTTCTGATACTTCTCTTTTATCAACAACAAATATCATAAACTTCTGCACATAAAATATCAATCTTATGTCTATGTATAAAGAAATCTAATCGTTGAAAGTTTGCTAATAATAAAGAAACTAAAGTTTATTCATTAGAATGCAATTACAGTAAAGAAAGGCTTCTCATAAAAAAGAGAGAGTTATCTGTATTCTCGTTAAGTTTCGATTTTGTTAAAACAATGGTATAGTGAGAATGAGAGAATTAGCCCGATCTTCGTCATTATCTGTGTGCTGGTAATTGTGTTATCATTAGTTGTGGATGAGTTGCTTCTGATGGCTTATACTTTCACTTTGGGTTCGGCAAAAGTGTTCTGGGAATTAGCATTACATGTTTCATTACAATAGGAGTAAAAGGGATGAATGCCTTTCATATGCAGATATCATATTAAGGCAATTGTTGCTACAAATATCAGTTTTGTGTCGCAACTAAACTTTGGTGACTATTCGACTGAAATAACTCGTTTCTCTTTGCAAACATGGAATTGCAATTTGGAGCTCAACTTTTTTCCATCTGCTCACATCTCAAATGAGACTTTTTCTGGAAAAAATAGTCTAAGCTTTTTTCACTACCGAAAGTTTATCTCTTTTCTACCCAATCAACAGTCAAACTTGAATTATAAATAGAATAATAGGATTAGAAAATCTATATTCTTTCAAATATCTGAAAGTTACTTATTTGTTAAGTTGAAAATAAGAAGTTTAATTTGTGAGAACTTGTTTTACAGACAAATAAATTAGTTGAATAGAATTTTTTGCATTAATTTGATGAAAAATAATACTTGTCTTTTATGACATTTAATAGATCAGAAGTTTTCAACATTACTTTTGCATTAGATTAATCAATACCTTACTCGAAGCGCAGGTACTTCACGAATAACTCAACAAGAAATCATTTTGTAAATGAACGTTTTTTGTGATTTTATTTCTATGTTTCAGTGATATCACTATTTTAGATACTATAAGACAGCATCAAATATGACCGAAAATCTGTCACTATTATTGTTGGTTGACTGAACTCAACTCTTTCATTAACTTTTTATGACCTAAAAATGGAATTCTGTCTAACCACTAGATGAGAGAATATATATCCCAAAGGATACTATTTTCAAATATACTCTTAACAAAGTATCAATACAACTAATGAGTCACATAAATAATTTTAATTAAAATAGCATTGATGTTCATGAAGCAAAAAAATAAATTCTTAGCATTTAAATATGTTTTTTGAAGCAAATATATGTTTTATTTATAAAGAAGTCTTAAAATGGATACATTTTGACTATGATTAGAGTTTTTCCAAGCATTAAGATTGGAGCTTGATTAAAATAAATATAAGAATATTTATATATATAACTTATATAAATCAATAATATTTCATTTGCTAGGATTTAATTATTTGAGTTTATTACTCATGATATGGTTTGTCGTATAGATGAGCGAAATTATGTAACATACGCTCCGAATTCTATTGTCATAGTTGATTGAATTAGTGGTCCTCAACCGGTATCCGGTATCAAAACTTCATTCTGGCATTACTAGAGAGTTGTTGCTTCGCTTCAATTCAATTATTGCCTGATTCTATCAAGATATATGGTATGGCATTACATGAAATCGGCGACTCAGCAAAAGAATAATATTATTCTTCTTATTTCGAGTCAAATCGAATTGATAAAAGTGGGAAAATTTGCTGAATATCTCAACGACTGTTGCTATGATCTAGTAATTCAATCATTCGACATATTCTTTCTTCAATCTCTATAACATTCTATTTGAATGATTATTTCAATTGACTAAATATAGATTATATTATGTTTTCTTTCAAAAGTCAATTATTCTTTTGCTAAAAATTAATTCCTGCAAAATTCCTCTTTAAATCACACCAAACATCAAATGATATGTCTTAACAAATAATTAATTACCACTAAGTTATCACAATTCAAAATCTTTGATCTTCTACTAAGAAATTGAAGGTAAAAATTTATTGCTGACATTACTTATCAAAACCATTTCAAATTTTCAAACTCTGAATTTTTTCACCTGTATTAACATTGTCTCATGTGTTCAAACGTGACTTTCAGAATATTTTTTCACTTTGAAAATTAACACAATGTTACCATAAAATGATTAATTTTTAATTTTATTTAATTTAAAATTAATTTGAGACAATATATAATAACTGATGACTAAGTTATAACTGGTTTCCGAAAAAATGCCGAATAAATTGGTGAGAATTTTTGCATTTATCTATCTTTGTTATCATTTCGCGAATAGTATGCTTTGGCTGTTCGTCAACGCATTCATGCATAATAGAAGTATTCAATATATATTTGTAAATATATTTAAGCCAATAAATGTTTGTCTTTGGGGTAAAGTTTTTCCATTCGTTGCTTTAAAAATAAAAAATAAATCACTTAAATAATTAATCTAAAAAAGGATAATATAAGTTTAGATTACTTACTGAGTGAGTTGAGCCATACATCTATAAACTCTGTCCAGTGATGTTAGCTTTGAGTCTGTTCTGTCGAACCTCAAAACTTTAGTCATATCTTTGTAATAGATTTTATTGTCTGTAAAATGAATAAAAATCTATAATATTCTAATCTTTTCAAATATTTAAATACATCTGAAAAGTTTACCGATTTTAATGCGAGAAAATGTGTTATCAATAATGATCGCCTCATAACCCAAACTCTTGAAGCGATAAATAGCAGATCGATAGACAAAATTGATTTCAATCTTTTCTGTTGACTTCAACAGTATATTAGAGATGTGAAGATCTCTGTGTTCGAACTCAAATGCTTCTTCAGCTATGGCTAACCCAAAAGTGATTTGTTTGGCAACACTTATCAGTTGCGATGCATTTACTTTACGGTTCTGTCATTAAACCAATTATTCTTATTTAATGTTTTATAACTTTTTATTTTTACAAAAGAAATAATTACTTTAATTACTTTCCAAAGAGGTTGTCCTCCATTTGACATGACTATTATCGCGTGTTCACGTGCTTTAATAAATCATAAATGAAAATAATTAGCCATTCATTTAACTAATTTTAGTTATAAAAGATATGATTAATGCTCACGAATATTTATGAACTCTTCGAAGGGCTCTTTTCTAATAGGAGTCAATTCATCTGATAGTTGTTCGCGAAGAAAATATTCAGGAATATCGCCTTCAACTAAATATTTGTGAAAAACTATAGGAAAGCAATGGGTTTGGTATACTTTTCCAGATTTAGTACGAAACTCATTATTCAGGTCTGAAAGCGCTCTAATAAAGTGAGAAATTTATTGTTTGCAATAAAAGAGATTATAATTATTCAATTACGAGCTACTCCTCAATTCACTACAAATTTCTTTGATCTTTACTGTTGAATGAAGTTCTGGTCCACGAACTCGTTCTGTAATTTGTTCAGATATGGCTCGAATCAGTTTAAACACTAAAAGCTGATCCGTTATCTTGTCATAACCACGAAATACCTCTGCATATGAGCCGCTATCAATACGAACCAAATCTTTGTACGAACTTTTGAAAGCAATTTAATGAAAAGATAAAACACAAGTTATTGATAAAAATATCAATTACTAACCATTTGAGAAATGTTTCACAGAACGGAAGGGCTGTCTTCTGATTACAAATCGAAAGTAATTGTTTACGGTCTTCATCTAATGAAAATAATTTCCTTATTTGATTGAAAAATAAACTGGGATTTTGGTTTTCTTCGCCATCAATTGAAAGCTCAGCTGAATAGCAAATGTCTTCGGGATTTCGTGGTAGGGAATGCTATACAAAATAACAGATATTAAAGATTTTGTTCATGTTTCGTATTGATATTTTTGTTTAATTTTAAAATCGTTATAATGAATAAGATATACCGTTGAGCTATGAATTGGTTTACTTTTGCCAAATAGATCGATGAACTTTTTCCACTTTCCAGATTCTGTTCTTTCATAAATTTCATTGTCTGATTGCGATTTCTGAGACATGATTTGTGTTTCAATTGAATTATGGATAAGATTAAGTTAACTGTATTTTTGAGTCTATTCAAAATATATTTTCATTGTTGAACATTCACGCACTTACAGTATTAAATATTGCTATTCATATTGTAGTAATAATGGTTGAGTAATATAAGGTATTTTTCACTATATATTTAAAGCATAGATAGAAAAATGATATTTAACTCACTTTAAAAATAGAAAATATAGCAGCAGAACTGGGAATCGAACCTATTCTCTTGTGATAACATATCACAAGCTCTGACCACTCAGATATCGCCGTATAATATGATTCTATACGAGTTAGTATTTAATGGATTGTAATAAAAATTGTTGAACGTTCTAAATCCATATATTAATCAATTTTATAACTTAACATTAAATTTTTTTTATGTTTAATGAAAGCCTTCAACTGATTATATATTTCTTAACTTTTTTATTAAGTGGAATAAGAAATTGAAAACTAAATGATAATTATATGCCAAAGCTTTTTTATCAATTCTTAGATCTTTTTAAGGGCTTCAAAGCTATTAAATTCAAAAACTTTATTTAACAAAAAAAACGCAAGAATGTAAATAAGTCAGTCATTATTATATCCGATGTATAAGAGTTTGAATGTGAAAATAATAATATTAATCGATTGAAAATGTTTAACTAAGCTCTTTCAAGTAAAAAACAAAATTAATTTGATTCACTTTTAAATCCCAATTTTTTCGAGTACATCTATACCAGTGGCGGAAAATGGTGGCCCGGGGGAGGGTTCGGCACGATTGAGGATTTTTGTGACCCGCTAGAGATTTACAGATTTATACTCAGCTCAACTTTTGATTAAAAATTAGATTTTAGAAAAATAGAAACTTTAATGAACACAAACCAAACTTAAATAATACAAATTTTAATAAAATTTATATGATTTTCTCGGAAATAATGTTGGAACTAATTTTCAATATAACAAACATAATTAAACCAAAAATTTAACTTTTAGACTAAAATTTCGATTTGCATAAAATGCCAAACCATTTATGACGACTTAATATGTGACACGAGATCAACAAAAATGCTTGATATGAGACATAATGAAAAACTTTGAAAACTATTCGAAAATTGCCATAAAATTGGGACCAAACTATGAGTAAAAACATGCGTTTGATTATCTCTATCTAATATGAATCTTTTATCGTGATTTCTTATTATGAAAAATTGATTAATTTTTTGCCAATACTTGTTACTACTTTTTATAATTTTATAATAACTTTTTATTCCAATAGAAATTATGACCGGTTAAGTGAGTGGCGACATTTTAATACAAGATATTTATTAGAATTTAAAGATACATTTATGCAAAATCAGTGGGATTTAATAAAAGATTTACTAGTATATGGAAAATTGAAGTGAACAGATTAAACTACATTTTGACATAAAAAATGAGATAATAAATCTTGACATGAAAATTGAATTTAAAAACTCAAGTTTATAATGGGTGGCGATTTATAATTTATTATTGCGCGAGCATTAAAAAATATTTTAAACTTTATTTACTAAGTAATGGGCTTAAGTAAAGCAGACACACACAGAGCAAATTTTAATTAAAGTTATTAACTTAAACACTGAGATTAATGATCTGCCGCTAGTGTCACGTGACTTAATTCAGCTCTAATACTTCATGGATTTCAAAGTCAAATTATCGAGATTTTAATCTCTGTAATTGATGAGGAAAGATCTTCAGGAAAAACAAGAGAAAGCCTTACGACAAAACAAGTCATTTATTTAGTGAATATAATAATCCTATTATTTCACTGCTTGTAATTTACATAATAGCTAAATGAATATCATTTTCAGGAATGTTTTCATTTATCATCTTTTGGGCATAACTCTAATGCATTCAAAATGTCTTAATCGAAGTGATTAGTTCTGTGGACATTAATTCATTCAAGCTTTGAAATGCAATTGGTTTATGGGCTAATTCATGTTGTAACCAAACAAGTTTATCAAATTTTAGATTTCTAT
>JAQFZT010001792.1:0-13659 GCA_034696325.1 Camisiidae sp. | reverse complement strand
AAAAATGTTGTCCCGGAAAGTACCGGAGAAAATTGAGGGATTTGTCGAAAAGTCAAGGAATTGCACACGAAAAATCTAGCAACGCTAATTTCTACATTGTAGTTTACAGTGAAGCACACGCTCGTTTCATATAAGTTTAAGCTCGAACTTCAAGCTTATGCATTGAACCTAATGTCAGAATAATATTACACTTTATTATTCATAACTTTCATTTCGCTATAATATTACATTGTATGGACATTGTATGTTCGACATAATATTATGTATATCATATTTCATCAAATTTTTTCATTACAGTCTATACCGTTTGCTTTGGTCTTTATGACATTACTTTTAGTACGAAGCTGTGTGAGTGGCAAAACATTTAACCCTTATGCCTTTGTCTTAGCCTTTCAAAACTTGATTGTGAAAAACTTAAAAATTTCGATAAATTAAAAATAAAATTATGCTAAACCTTGTTCTATATCTGTGCTTAATTTGCTGTAAGTTTAGAAACTAAAATAAATGTCCACATTATTTATTACAAAATAAGCGTGAAATACAATTTTTTAACTTATTAAACCATACACATCTTAAAATGTTTTCACAGTGTTGGCAATAGCGTTTGTCATAAGTATTTTTGAATCATCTATTTTATATATAATAAGATGCTTATTTCAAATTTTAAGCCAACAAAACTTGGGCTGTGGTTACCACAGAAACTCCCGACTAGTTTCATAATTATTAGTATGACCTGAAGGTACACCTTTTGTACTTTTGTTATAGAAAGTGAATAATGTTGAATATAGAATTCTGTAAAAGCCTCTTAGCTCGTCTCTCAAGTTTTATGAACAAATTCTGATATTCAAAACCTTTATTATTACGAGCTCAAGTCCTCCTTCTCATTAGTTCTTTGATACTTTTATGCTACTGTATGTGCAAACAGTGTTTTCTAAAAATTTTCAAATACTTTCTCATGTTTTTTAGACTTGATTGTGATAGAAGTATAAAAGATGCATTGCTTCAGCCATATTCTCAGTAATCATATACAATGAGACTTACGAGCGATGTTTTTCTGTTTAATCATTCGAATCTACTCTTAAAAGTATTTATGAAATTAAATAGCGAAGAGGTATATCATTTCTTTAGTGTCATCGAAAACTGTGGGAAAACTCAACGTTATTTTAAAGTAAAATAATATAATACATGAATTTGCTAATGTTGTTAATGAAAGGCTGTATCTGTTCTCTTCTAAATCTCAATTCATTAACATTCATAAGTCTACAGAGTTTGCTCTCAATCTTTTATAAAAAGGCATCAAAATCGTGTTTCAAGTCTACTCACTGTATAGAAGTTAGACTACATTATAAACTGCTATTCGATATTGAGTAATAATAATATTAAATATTGGACTTTCATATCATATTGAAAAATGTTTGAATACTTATTGATTATCATCGGTATTAATTTGAATAATAAATTTATGGCTCACTTTCTAACTGGTTTGACTCTCTCTATATTTCCCATTTTGTTTATACAATACGCTTCACAAATTTCTATTGACAATAATTTGAGTCAATTATCACTGAATATTATATTAGTTATCATTTTTATTCCTAATTTTCTATCTTTTATATTTCTTAAGTTAAAGTCTTCAGAAATTCTTGCTTTGAATGATAAAATGAAATTACATATGTGTGACATTAAATTGAATATGAAATACCCCTCAATTGTTGCTATTATTGTTTGGTTATTATTAATAACTTTTGCGATATTACACGCAACTCATTATAAAAACGGAACAATTCTTGTAAATTTATTGAAAGTGGAAGACTTTAATGGTTTGGCAAAAGGTTTGAGTACATATTTTACTATATTTTATTTGAATTGGTGGAGAATATCGATCCGATTGACTTATCATGAATTGAATATAATGTACTCAAGTATTATCGAAGCTTTCAATAATGACTTTGAAAAACAAGCAAAAAATCCAAATATGGATCAGATTCTTTTGACACACAGACATGTTTTACGATTTATGGAATTTCAAACTTCTCTCGAAAAAAACAATCATTTCCTTAAATATAATATTTTATTCGATATATTTTCTTTAATAATTTATTACATGTATATATTGTTAATATTTAATTCAGAAGATTATACACAAAGTATTGACTTTCATTCAATAATTTTATTGTATTTAATAATTTTGTGTTTGTATTCAATTTGGATCTTAATTGAAGTGAAAAAGACAAGATATTTTGAGAAAAAACTTGAAGAAAATTTGAAAGTATGGCAAGTCATTCAAACAACGGATTTTTGTTCAATTGAGTTGAAAGTACTCGAAAGAACTGTTCAACGGTTCGTTGAAAGATCCTTAAAATGATTAAAAATTTTCTTCATCTTCTTTGTCTTTGAGTAATGTTATAAAAGTATCATTATTTTATTTGATGTTTTGATATTAAAATATGTTTTTGTAAATATTTTCATATCAAAAAATGCTTATCAAACAAAAATTTTTGTATTGATGTCATTGTATTTTGTTATTTCAAGCTTTTAGTTTTAAGTGAATACTCTGTACTGAAACTTCAATAAAATCATACTTAATTATTGTCAATATATTACTCTCAAACTACTATTAGCTACAAATTATGAGTTCAAATTGCTCTTTAGATTATTTAATTTGAAATCTCTCGTGTATGAGAATAAAACATCTTCTAATTGGACTCAGTAAAAGACTCATTAATTTCCACTGATATCGTGGGGTCATAATTGTAAGTTTCTATCATGTATGAGGTTCTGGAATAAGATTCAATCTTATAATTCTAACGTGAAGAAAAAGTGACGAAAAATTAATCTCCATTGGAATAATAGCTTATAAATAGAAATTAACTCAATATTGTTTATCATGGGATCGAAGCTTAGAGTTTATGCATTATATTTTCATAACTTCCTCAAGCAGTTCGTGACAAAAGAGTGGACATCATTTATATTATAATTTGATGATATAAAATACCAATGAGTTAGAACCTTATTAAGTAAATGTTTTGATAGGAATGAGATATCAAATTATTGAAATTATCATCTCATTAATAAATAAAGTGATTACAACACAAAAATGAATTTTTCTGTACTTTTGAATCAATTTTCAATATAAGCTCATAAAAATTTAAAGACTCAAACAGTCTAGATTTTCACATCGGTAGAGAATTAACAAGAAATATTCTGATCGAGACTCGAAACCCGATATCCAACTCTTTTTAAATTCATTCTATGATTAAAAAATGTCAGGAAAATTCTCATCAAACTCTACTGAAAGGAAGAATAAGAAATATTTGTGCAGTTGTAATGTTGTAATTAAAAGATTGTAATTTTACAGGTAATTATCTGGATATAATTTAACTTTGGAATAGAATTTGTAAGAGTTCTTGCAATCAGTGAGAATGTACAAAAAAAATTTAAATTCATGCTATGAATAACAGTTTGAATGAAAAAAATTAATAGAAAATGAATAGAAAATTCGAGTTTGACCTTATATTCGTAGCATGAATTAAAAAATGTTTCTGTACTTAATATTTTCCCCCTAAAAAAGTGCTTACTCCCCTTCTGCATAAAAATGTGCGGAACAGTTCTAGATGGTGACCCTTGGAATAGCAAAGTTGACTTAGGCGCTGACTCTTAATTGAATCAAAGTTCGTACAATTCACTTTGTGATTGTAAGTTCGAGCCTAACTCATTGAAAAATAGGTTTTTAACCTCTGAGTAGTTTCAAATGCTATCTTAAAATAATATGGTCCAACTTATTGACCTGCAGATTAGTCAGTGGAAGTTCAAGCCGATGATGCACTCAATCACCAAAATGGATGCTTTAGTTGTGCTAAATTTTATTTTTTAACATCGGGGGCAAAATGAGTCCACATTAAGTTTCAATCTTAACAATTAACATGTGATTTTCGGGACTTCGACTCTTAATAATGAGGCTTAAAGCCTATAGAGAGGTTTGCGTCATAGTCTTGAAGACAACTAATATTATTAAATGAAACGTAATGTTATTGTTTTATATACAGTTTGGGCTCATGTAAGCAAAGTTCTAGATATGAGTTTAGGTTCAGTATAAAACTGCCTTTGAGTTAAACAATGATTTTCACATTGAAAGGAATGGTCTCATAATTAACTTAGTATTTTAATTAAAAGTTAGAACAGAACTTATTCAAGTGTTACAGAAAGACTTTTCTTTTCAATTTGTTAAAACGTTTTCTTTCATTACTAGCGTCTGCTCTAACAAATAGAAATTCAATTAAGACTTAAATGAGTGTACGTTCATTAAAACTAATTTTTATCATATTTTCTACATAAACTTCAAACAACTAACGACTAAATCTTTAAATCAATTTTTCTCAATTTTTTACATCAATAAAGGACCAAAAAATAATATCAATATTTGTTTAATTCATAACTTTGACCTATGGCCCCAATGAAGGATACTATAAATTCATGAATATTAAATCTTTAAAAATTTATTATGTATTATATGAAAAAGTTGAGAAGAAAAGTGCTTTTTTCAATTTTTACGCTTTGTTTTGAAATCAGTTTCAATACAAATCCAATTAAAACACAAATGAAATTCTTTAACTTAATATTTTCCATACTCTACAACTTCAACGACTTATGCATTCCATATATCATCAAAATCACATTTTTCAAATGTATAAATATATTCTTCATCTGTGCTTAATTAAGGATAAAAATTAAAAATAAAACTTAGAAATTAAGCGCTAAATACAATTTTTTAATTTATTAAAAACTTAGCAAATTTCAAAAATTATTTAATGAAATTTTTTCACAGTCTTTCCTAACGTTCTTTAATACTATTATTCTATTTGCAAACAGTGTTCCTAAACCTTACTTTATTGTGTCTTTTGGACTTATGATAAAATTGAAAAAAAGTTTCATAAGTATTACTTTAAGCATGTTCTGTAAGTTTAAGCTTTTATTGGGTTTAACATTTGAAATAATTTTCTAAGAGATTTTCTGCTCAATGGAATCTATTCACAAATGTATTTATAGCATAAAGTAGCAGAAATTTCTCTATTTATCACGATTCATGAATGCTTTGAGTTTGCTCTGAATTTTTTATAAAAGGACATAAGAATCGTAATTCAAGTCAATTCACTGTCTTCAGGTACTCAAAAGACTCAATTATAAACTGTTATAAGATATTGAATAATAATAATAATAATAATATTAAATATTGGATATTCATATCATATTGAAAAAATGTTCGAATATTTATTGGTGATAATCGGCATAAACTTGAATAATAAATTTATAGCTCATTTTCTAACTGGTTTGACTTTGTCAACATTACCCATTTTGCTTTTACAATATGCTCCACAGAATCTTATTCATAATAATTTAGTTCACATATCATTAAATATTATATTATTTATAACCTTCTTATCCAATTATCTTGTTTTTATATTTCTCAAGTTTAAATCTGATGAAATTCTAACATTGAATGATAAAATGAAATTATATATGTGTGACATCAAATTGAATATCAAATACCCCTCAATTGTTTCTATGATTGTTTGGTTATTACTGATAACTTTTGGGATATCACACGCAACTCATTATAAAAACGGAACAATTCTTGTAAATTTATTAATAGTGAAAGACTTTAATGGTTTTGCAAAAGGTTTGAGTACATATTTTACTATATTTTATTTCAATTGGTGGAGAATTTTGATTCGATTGGTTTATCATGAATTGAATATAATGTACTCAAGTATTATCGAAGCTTTCAATAATGACTTTGAAAAACAAGCAAAAAAGCCAGATATGGATACAATTCTTTTGACACACAAACATGTTTTACGATTTATGGAATTTCAAACTTCTCTCGAAAAAAACAATCATTTTTATAAATTCTATATTTTATTCGATATATTTTCTGTCATAATTTATTACACGTGTATATTGTTAATATCTAATTCAGTAAATTATACACAAAGTATTGACTTTCATTCATCACTTTTATTTTATTTAATAATTTTGTGTTTGCATTCAATTTGGATCTTAATTGAAGTGAAAAAGACAAGAAACTTTGAGAAAAAATTAGGAATAAATGTAAAACACTGGCAAGTCATTCAAACAACAGATTTCTGTTTAATTGAGTTAAAAGTTCTCGAGAGAACTGTTCAACAGTTTATTGAAAGTCCCTGAAAATGATTTAAAATATTCATCATCTTCATTGTCTTCGAGTATTGTGAGAGAAATAATGATTTTCGATTTGATGTTTCATTAAAATAGATTTTTAAAAATATTTTCACATCAAAAATTGTTTAACAAACACAAAATCAGTACTTTTCAAAAGTCTAAAGAGAGGGCTCATTATTAATATTTCTTTAGCCTTTTAGAAAGCAATAGTTTTTTCAAAGCTTTTAATTGTATTGATTACATTGTATTGATATTTTGTTGTTTACAGTTTTAAGTTCTAAGTGAATATTCTGTATCTGAAATCCCAATAAAATCATGTTTAATTATCGCATATAATTTGTACAATATTTACGTGAAATTTTTATATCTTGAAACGAAATTTAACTTCAAGATTCGGATTTAAAAGCCTTTTTCGATTGTAATTGTCATGAATTTTTTTGGGACACATTATTTTTTGACCCTTTATTTCAAAAAAAAAATTTCAGAAAATTTGGTATCTTAGGCCAGCGGACCATAGGTTTTCGTAATACCTCTTTTTTATTGTTTTAAAAATTTCTTTAATTGATTTTATACTAATTTCAAATACTTATGGCATAAACATGCTAAACATTCGACATCATCAACATCTTAATAATTTTTATGACAATTAGATAAGTACATCTTAGACAAAATTTTCATGAAATTACTTCTAATTCTTATTTTCAGTTTTTAATTATTTTCAAAAATTCATCATTTACATTCAATGAACTCAATTGAGTGATCTTTTAAATTTTGTTTAATTAATTTTTTAACTCAATAAAAATATGCAATAGAAATTAATATTCTGTGATTTGTTAGAAATTATTTGGGTGTAAAATTAATATTTCATATAAACGGCTTAATGTAGAACTCCATTCAAGTTGACGCATATAGGGGTCTCCCAGTGGCCCAGTGGGCTAAAGGCGCAGAGCGGTGATGCAATGCGCATGCGCTAACTGGACCATTCAGCTCTGGGGTTCGAATCTCGAATTCGACACTACTCTGAATATAAATGGGATAAGACCTGTGGGCTGAGCGGTGTCCACGTAAAACTGTGACCGTACCGCTGTAAAAAACAGACAATGTTGATAGCGGTATATCAAATAAAAAGATATAAAAAAAGTTGACGCATATAAGTGAAGATTTTTAGTGGGATAAATGCTAAGCACGTTTTCCTCTGATAAATCCTTATATCAGCAAACTTTTGAACCCACAACAGTACCTGCCAAATCATCCGCACACAAGGGGTGTGTGTATAAGATGCACATTTCTAATTCAGAATAAAAAAGAAATTTAAGCTCCTCTTATATTAAATAAATATGATATACATGGTGTATATGTGAAAATACATACAAGCTTTATAATCTTCATGTCGAAATAAATGATTATAGGACTTCTCAATCTTCAAAAGAATAATTTTTTTTATATTTATTCAGTAAAATGAATTGAAAAAAGTTGATAAGTATTATCCTTAAGCATTGAAAAGCACTTGAATTATTAGAATGGCACTGCACTTGTACTGGGAAAGCTTTTTATAAAATAAACTATTTTGAAAGAAATAAAATCAACGCTAAAATTCGTTCGTGCTATTTGAATGCTATTTACTAATAAAATTTGATTTCATATATAAATAGTAGTTTGCATTTACAGAGTTGCAATCAATTGAATTTTATGCATTTTACAACTTTATTATTAACACTGAAACTTGATCAGGTTTAAAAAAATCTCAAACATCAACCTGTGTATAATGAATATTATTTTACTCATAAACATATATTTTTAACAGTTGATAGTGTGACCAGGTCTAGCCAAAGGATTCCGGAAGTTTCAGAAATATGAAAAGGGTGACCAAAGTATGTTTCTTGAGGATTTAATATTTCAGAGAAAATGCAAAGGGGGACCAAGCACTATAATTCTAGAGATTTAGTCAATTCCGGGATTATCCAGGGGAATCAGAGATCTGGTCACTCTAACAGTTAATCATTAAAAGTTTCTTTAAGTACTGTAATTCTTGAACTCTAACCTCAAGCGTTTTCTCTTTGAAATTTAAACTCTTGACGCTTGCAAATGAGCTTCAAAGGCTTCAGTATGTTTTCCATCACTACAATTTAGACCTGTAATTGTGTAGGCCTTTAAAGAAGTGATGCACTCAACTACCAGATAGAACGCTGTGGTTGAGCAATGAGCTAGCAGTAATAGCTAGGGTTCTGACTTTAAATTGAGTAAAAGTTCGCACAGTTCATTTTGTGAGTGTGATTTCGAGCCTAACCTGTACTTAAAAAAATCTGTTAACATCTAACGACTTTCGTAAGTTGTTTCGAAAAGTTAGCTTAGACTAAAGCGGTTTATAAGTCAAAGGCAGTTGAGTGTCTCACAGTCATTGCGATTCATACTATAATGATCTTTTATAACCACTTTAATACCATTGAATTAGCCAAACAGTTTATGAATCAATAGAAAGTGCAAAAAATTTCACATGAAAATTATTTAATAATGAAATTTCTATAAAAAGTTAACTGAAATATCAAAGAGTCAGAAAAATTTACTTGTAGCAAATCTGAAACATTGACAAAATCTCACATTGCTTGGTGGTGAGTGTGAAATAAAAAAGCTTCAAAACTTATATATTATGCATGAAAATTTGTTAAATGCCTTGTTTTTTCTTTTAGATCTTTTAAAATTTTAAATGATAAGAATTCCATAATTTATTCATAGGTATAAAGTAGTTTTTCTTCCTGAAATATCAGATAAGTGCTTATTGCTGTTGGACTCTTACGGTGGTCAAAATGACGATGAAACTTATGAAGAAGTGGATAAAGAATCAGACACTAATAAAGTTTTGAAGTGAATGACGAATCCTGCTAAAACAATTCCGTTCATTCAGCCATTGGATTACGGGTTCTTTCGTCATTGCAAATTATTCGCCAAGAGAATTACTAACTCGTAATTTTAGAACAAATAAAAGTGAATTTAAAAGAAAGAAACAATATTAATTTCAATGTGGTCTTTGATTTTTAATCAATTTTCTTCTGAAAATTCTTGAATTTATGGAAAAATTCATGGACATGTTTGAGCAAAAATGAAGAAAAAATCAAATTTCAAACATTTTATAAAATTTTATTCAATTTGAAAAATGGTATTTACAGTCAATGTAATTCGACTACATTTATTAGATGTAGTTATTGTGAAAAAAATCTATGTTTCAACTACTTTTTCATGAATTACAACTATAAACAAATATTCAATTCAATTTTTCAGTTCTATTTTCTTTAAAATATTTCAATTAATATAATTTTTGTAAATATTTTGATTTAAAATAAAAAATTTTAAACCAAAATAAAGTCATAAAAAATTCTATTAAAAAACAGGCATACAAAAGTTGAACCTGGGCCAAGAAGCCAATACCTTGCGATTGCACCACAGTGGATAATATATAATTTAGATTATATTTAAAAGTCAATAATATTTTAAACTTTGATCTCAAAAATATATATTTCAGAAATGTCATTGGGGGCTCATTTTTGGAGAATGTACTTTCTAGGCATATTTTTATAATTCTATGAAAAAATTTTGAACTTTGGATTCGGATAACACGTGTATCTCCATCATTAGTTTTATAACTCGTGGTTTAATAGCAATTGAATCAGTAATTTAAAACTTTAAAATTAGTTTTTAATAATTTTTTCAAAAAAATTAAATTGAATTCTGAAGTTATTAAATTTTTTTTATAAAAAAAGTTTTTTGGCAACAATTAAAGTATTGTTGATCACGTACGGACGGGCAGACAGACAGAAAGTACGAAACTATAAACTCGCATCTTCACACCCGAAATAAAAAAATATACGCCTAAATAATTTTCATTTAAAAATAAATAAATTTAAATTTATTAACATAAATCACTGAAAATCTTAAAAATAAAATTGAAATAATTATCCCATTTTCAAAGGAAAAAGATTTATTTTATTAAACCAAAAAAATCATGGCAGTTATAATTTGCTTTAAAAAACAAATATATCGAAATTCATCCATATTAATCATTCATGCACTTTTACAACAATATTTGCGTTGGAAGTTTAACAATTTTTCCTCCCAAGTGCCGCATTTCTCTTTAGTCATCATTGTGTACCCATTCATACAGGAGGCTTCATTAAATTGCACACATCCAGTCCAATAGCAATCGGGCAGTTCCTCATTCACCTTTCTATTCGAACCAATGATAGACATTGAAAAATGAACAGATTGTGTTTCCGACAAAGAGTTGATGTCATTAAACTCTTCATTCGTAGAAATAGAACGAGAACTTCCAAAGTGAGGGACGAATTTATCTGCTTCACTAATAGGGGTACAAATGCCACCGGAACAGCTGCAGCCGTTATTACAAGAACCAACATCACCACTGCATATACCGTAACAGAGCTGTCTGCCTTTTCCGATCAAAAGAGACTTGTATAGCTTCTCTTTTGAATAAGTTCTTTTTCCAAAGAAAATTTTGTACACATCGTTTACCTTTTTTTCTTCTGTGTACTCCTTTGGGTGACTTGATCTCAGTTTAAACTTGTCAGATATTTTCTGTTCACTTCCTTCTAGTAGACTTCGCGGTTTGTCTTCGGTCATAAATTGATACCAACTTATCCTTATTGATTGAGATAATGGTCTTGTGTCGGTTTTTTGGTAAACCACTCCACTAATTACTCGAGACTCAACTAACAAACAACAGAACATGAAAGAGCAAATTATTTTCAATAAAGACATTGTATTCATTGCAGTCTTTAGTTTTAGAGAAAATTGCATTCAAGCTGATTTTTGCCTTTTATGGCAAATCAAAAGGTAAGGTAAAATGCATTTTTACCTTACCTTTTGATTTGCCATAAAAGGCAGAAATCAGCTTGAATACAATTTTCTCTAAAACTAAAGACTGCAATGAATACAATGTCTTTATTGAAAATAATTTGCTCTTTCATGTTCTGTTGTTTGTTAGTTGAGTCTCGAGTAATTAGTGGAGTGGTTTACCAAAAAACCAGATATTTCAGATAAAATCAGATAAAATGCATTTCAGATATTTATTTTGAGTAATATGTCAATAGATTATTTTCGTCTATAGAGATAAAATTTAATCTCAGGGATTAAATTCACTCTATGAAACCATGACAATGCTTTTCTATATGTTTAGCCTCTAGAACTTGGTTTTATTTGAAATTATATTAATTATTTATTCTATAAAAAAAATTTTGGAATCCCAAATTAATTTTTAGAAAATTTAAATAAAATTGGTATATATTTAGGTAAATTTATAGATAGATAAAATATTACGTTTAAATAAGGCAATGAGTAAAATGTTAACTTTGTTATCAATTATTATAAGTGCTTTTGTCTGATTCTCTGAAGTATCGATTACTACAGTCAACAAATGTGTACTTTATAGATAAAGATAAAAATTCTCGCAAAAATACTTCATCTTTATTATTGTTTGATTGCATGAATCATAAACTCGTGATCGATAAACTCTAGACTATTTCTTGAGCATTGGTTAACAGAGTTATCTCTTCATAAAACTACTAGAAATGGTTATCTCATTTAAACTCCATTCAACAGATTTGAATTAGTGAATAAACTATTTTTAATTATGGTTTAAAACTTTTTAATAATTTATCTATTGATGTCTAGAAATGAAATTATTTTAGAAAATTGGTAATCTAGCTCTTACAATTGGTAAATAAGAAGTTTGATGTCTCCTCACACCTGTCGTTTCGGATTATATAATACAGAGAACCTCTATGAAGTCACACATTTGGGACCTAAAAATTTTTCATCTCATTTTATAGGTTGTGACTTAAGTGGTGAAGAACTTCTCATGAATTCTAATTGACTTTAATTTTTATCATTTCATATTGCTAATTTATCTCTTCAGTGACTTTTTCGTACAAAAATATAATGAATCATTCAAAATTTTCACTTTTAAATAACACTTTTAAAACATAAAATCTTATGCAGGTGAATTTTTTGTAGCATAAATACATACAAGTCTTTTATGAAAGTATAATATTTACAGTGAGTTAAGTTTTCTTACTTTTAGAAATACTGATATAAATTGTTCATTTCCATCAATATTTATTGATATAGTAATACATGTATAAATATTGTAATATCAGGTATAAATGGACTGATAAATAACATCGATTGATAACTATTGTTAGCTAGTAGCGTAGCCCGCAATAACACCCTATAAGAGTATTAAACAATTAAATGCTTTAAAACTATTGTAGTTCAAGCAGTAAGAGTAGAAACACAGAAAACATGTTAAATTAAAACTTATTTTTGTTAGTTTTAATATAGAAATAAAGGTAAGTTTGCAATAGAATTTAACACATTGAAACTCGACTCTCTCTCTCTCTCTCTCTCTCTCTCTCTCTCTCTCTCTCTCTCTCTCTCTCTCTCTGAAGATGTACCGGAAACTTTTTTTTCTAAAAAGTGGGTACGACATAAAAAAATAACATAATAAAGGCTACGCCACATTACATATATAAAAATTGAAACTTGAGCTTAAAATTAACAAAAGATGTATTACATTGAACACTGAATAGAAAGAAAGAAAGAAAGACATTTATGATATAATGCTTTCTTTGAGAGCAATTTTTTCAAACCTTCAACTCAAACAACAAATAGTTTCATAATCTTTAAATGAATTTATTTGAACAATTTTAATATTTAAAATTTTAATATTTAAAGCTATTTAATATTGATTCACATTTATTTGAACAATAAGTTGCATAATTTTGCTCATTATTTTACAATTAAATGTGATTTAAATATTCAAATGATTTAATGAAAAGAAAACAATTACTTTTGTAAATGAAAAATTAATTTTCATCAAAAATGAGCTGAATAAATATGAAAGGTTTATAAGTTATAATTGTTTTGAAAATTTTGAACCAAGTAATTAGTATATAGAAAAATATTACTATAAAAAGCTTTGATAAAATTATTTTATTATCAGAATCTGTGAAACATAATAAAAATTTTCAAAATGAAAAAGTCCTCAGTTTTAGTCATTTTTGCCATAGCTATGTTAGTTATGCTCGTATTGATTGAAAATATTGAAGCCGGCGGCCAAGAGACAGGTACTCTAAAATTGTTTATTCTAAAATTTTACAACAAATAAACAATAATTATTTATCATTAATAAACTTTTTATCAATTTCCTATAAATGAGATTTTAATTCAATTTATTATTTAGAAAATATTGATAGCAATGGCAATGACGGCACGGGCAAGGGCAAGGGCATGGGCAAGAGCAAGGGCAAGGCAACCATTGAAAAAGCGAAAAAATTTGCTGACAAAGTTAAAGCTAAAGTTAACCCAGGTACTAACAAGCAAGGGTAGGGAAGTGTAAATTTCAGATTTTTGTGAAAAAAAGTTTATAAACTAATTTGAGGTCGCTGATTA